>CAIGRT010165330.1:0-11937 GCA_903798405.1 Fraxinus platypoda | reverse complement strand
TCATTCTCATTATCTCCAATTCCAAATACAAGTATGAATATGCTATTATTAATGTCCTATGTACATGCTGTGAAAAGAGTACCACCAAAGTGTCATTCAAATATGTGTCATCAACCACAATCACAGGCCTACAATGCTTCCATCCTCAAATGGATGCATCGAGTGTTATAGAACAGTATTTGAACCTATTGTGACCATGAAGTTCTGATCTTATGACCGTGCTATCTGTTGAAGCATGTAATAGAAGCTTTGTATCTTCCCAAATAAGTCAATTGGATTACCTCTAACATTCTTCAGGTTTGCTCTCGAGATCTCCAGGCCTTTACATAATTCAAAGGAACTTCATATGTATGCAATATATCATTACGTATATCGTTAGGAGTATATATAGTACGTAATGAGGTGTACTTGTATTTGATGTGATGACACAACTGATGTTGAGAATTGCCTGTGAGAGCCTAATACTATGTTTGAAGTATAGGTGTGACCAACCGTAATCCGTCTAATCTTAAATAGCTATGTTCTTCTTAACTTCTATGATTTGTATATTCAATACACTCATTATGTGTATACTTTACAAAATATTCATTCTTGGTTAATCGAATAACCACGAATTCAAACATATTTTGTATTGCATATAAGGACAAGCTCAATTTTAAAATCTCCTTTTTATGAAAAAACCTTTCTTCTTCTGCCTCCCTAGCATCGGAAACGGATACAATTGACTTCTTCATATTTTTGACCTGATGGCTCCACTGTTGCTTGGTAACGTTAAATCTTGTAATGATAACAACTCTTCCCTAGATTGTACATCAATTTGATCCATGGCATATTGTTGTTCTATTTCTGCAGGAATGACCTCAATGTTTATTGGATATTTGATAGGATCACGAACCATACCCTTTAGCATCTTGTACAATAAGACATTATTATCACTCTCTTTTATTTGGATGGGAAGCAGATCATTGTTCAATAGAAATGTTATTGTAACTGCCACCTTAATAGAATCCAATCCAAACTTCATCATAAAAATGTCAACGAGCTTCTTATAACAACGTTTATGATCAATCAACACCAATGATAATTGTGACCCATTCAACAAACATATATGTTCGTATCCCATATCTGCAGATGCACGCAAAATGGTCAGTCACATATAATTAAGAGTCACAACTCAAACAGATCACTTATTATTATTGGCTTATTGCAGCTCGAAATTTTGAATCAAGTATGGTCACAGCTTCTCATTACTTCCACATCACAATGTAAGGAAGGTCACACATTTAATGTACAGGCACAGCATGCAATTATGCAATTAAATCACAGATAATTATTACAGTCACATTATGTAGAAGCACTATATATTTAACAGCTACCAATTGTGTGATTACGATGCCTCTGAAATATAATTTGAAGATCTTGAACATCAATTCAATACAGCAGCTCTGCAATATTGCCAAAACCTTTTGAGCTACTGATACAACTGTCTTCAATATGCGACCTAAATTATCCGTTTAATTTCGAAATACACGATTCCGAAGACGTTAACAATCTTTTTTTGTGACTTATGTACTGAATTGAGCGATGAATGTGGGTTACTAGGATGTGAAATTTTGTTGTTTAGGAATCCGATTGTAAATGGTAATTGGTTGCTGAATTTTTGGTATAGAATGTAACGGAAACAAATTTTAACTTGATATCTTACAATTGAATTGGGATATATTTAATGTCTAACATGTGAATTTTTCCCTTAAAAATATTGGTGGGATTTATCCCAAATTATTGAATTTCATTCAAAAATATTACACACCCCTATGAGATCCAATTGTTAAAGAGACGCTCCTCCCCATTTCAAAATCAAAATTACAAAAAACCACCTTTTTTAGGCGAAAATAAATATACCATTTAGCGAAAAAACTTGTCTGACTGAGAGCAGTAATAAAAAGGAAGCACGATGTCTTTATCTTTCAACTTGATACATTGTCCATTCTCTTGAATTCATTCAGAAGTTACATTCCTTTCTTCAATAAATGAACAAATGAACTGTACAGCTTGAAATATTTCTTTGCGATATGCCCATATTATGAGAACAGAACGGCATTAACTTTGTGGAGACGAGTGACACCTATCTCTATAAGTACATCAAACAGCTAGGTAACAACTGATTTTAACATACAGTGTGAAGATAATAATAGAGAATGAGAAAGGGCTACGATAGACAAAATAAAAAGAAAAGATTAAAAAACAGAAGGAAAAACTTCCCGTCTCCTTCGAACAAAATGTACCTGTTGCAAAAATTCGTGAAAGATCTTTAGCAGCATTGCACCCGGTATGGCAAGATTAGAGAAGCAAAATTTACTATTTACATTCCGCGCATCAGAGTTCCACTTCATGAAGGTCGTCCCCAAAACCTGGCCCATTCATTCTCGGTTGCGCTAAAGAGTCAGTTGGCGTGAACGATGAAGGGTGCATACCCAATACCTCTCCCAAAGGTTTTACTTCACCCTTGTTTGAAGGACTGAAAGAACCGTCAAAGCTTCCACTCCATGATACTGTACGCCGTGAATTAGCTGAAAACGAGCCATTGCCACTCTTCATCTCCTTGTTAGAGATGTTGTCCATGCTCGCGAATCTTTGCATGGCCATGGAAGAAGGAAGTGCAGGAGACTGGAATGAATCACTTGTAGAGGAAGTAGAAGGATTTTCATTAGTATATGTAGTATCTAGCATGCTATTTGCAGGGGTGTCAACGGACTGTTCAACAAAGGGTACGGGTGTTGGCATAAAGAATTTTGGGTTTGCTCCGCTTGCTGGTTTAGCAGAAGGAACAGACGGTGACTGGAACAAATTTGTTGGGTTGCCACCACCCTTGTTAAAGGTGTCAACGTACCTGCCAAAACACAACAAATGAGGGCTAATCAGTATACACTGTTACACAAGGACATGCAGAACACATCCTGGCAGTTCATATTTTTTAATTTATTTATCTTTTAAATGACATTATAAAGACAACAGTGAGAACACATCATTTCAGAATCTGTGCTGTAGCAACGAGGTGTACAGCACATCCCCGGCAGTATGTGGTTACTACTATTTTTATTTATTTCTCATTTAAATCTCATTATAGCCATTTCTATAGTTCTCCAAAATATGATCAATAAACAATTTGAAACAGGCAACAATAGGGAAGCACAACTCTCTATTGCAAGTTGCAAGAGATGCTATAATGGTTTTTGGTTTGCCAAGTCCAATGGCATCTCAAGGAACAAAAATATAACCTTATAATAATCTTTAATTCAGAAATTGACTGGCACTTTAATCCATTCTAGGACCATTTCAGGACGCACATCATATTTCACTCAATCCAGATAGGGTCGAGAATGATGCAGTCCACAAAAAAAGTGAATTTTTATATTACCTTGATCGAACACCCATTCTTCCGCGTGCTGAGAATTGATTGGAGGTTGGAGGAAGCGGTGGCATTCCTGAATTATGATCTGGACCACTTGAGCTTTTAATCTCTGTACTTCCATTGCTATGAGAAGCTTCGCCTTGTAATGCACTTGTTAAGTTATAATCCAATGTTCCATTCTGGAAAACTGAAGTTGGTGGTGGGGGTGGAAGGGCTGCTTCCTGAGCTGGAGGTTCAGCACCTTCCTCCACCCATCTCTTGAGCTTCTCGTCATAATAAAACTTGTTTTGATCACCCAATTTTGCCTACAGAAACAGTACAACCACAATAAAACTTTCATACGTGCGGAATTTAAAATTCGAATAGCAAGACACCGAGTCAATTTTAGTGTGAACATATAACTCGATCAAACTTACCTGGCGACCTTGACGGGGTTTCAACACTAAACCTACAGTCTTCTGCAATAGCTGGGATCCAAAACCAAAACGGCCAAAACGAGATATACTTCCTGCTGACGATGCTTTACCGTGCTCGCCAGTGGAATTAGCTCCCTTTACTGAATCAGCCTGACCCTACACAAATTGGCAAGATCTCATACAAGTTCTACCCAAATTACAAGAATGTCTCTAACACATCAATCAATCAGTAAATGTTCGATTTTATTGAGTGGAAACTGAAGCTCTGAGATTAAAAGTTAAAACAAACCTGTATTGGACTAAATCCAAAGTTGGGTTCTGAAATACTTCTTGTATGCATCGTCATTCTACTGCCGTCAGCTGTCCCTTCACTTATAGACTCCATGGATTGAGAAGGAATTAATGATGACATGGCCATTGTTGATTGACTAGTTGATACCCTAGGTCCCATTGATTGATAATGATGCTCAGTATCATGTCCAATCCCACCTGCTGTCGGCATAGACGGGGGCAGGCCACCAACAACCCGATGGGCAGTACTATCAAAAAGGTTAAGCAATTTACCCACCAATTTTGCAGGGGCTAAATTTGTGGAGAATCCACCCTGCATTCAAGAATGTTATATTTATAGGCATCCAGAAAATTTGGACAAAACGCAAACTAGCAGATAGAGAAATACCTGTTGGTGAGCTTTTATCCTTTCCTCGAGAGATGATACTACTTGTCTGAGCGATTCCACCTCAAGAGATCGACCAGTTTTAAGTGATTTTAACACTGCTTGACAATACCTAAATTATTGAACAATAACATTACAACAAAAAAGAAAAATATGGAAAAATAAACTGAAAGTAGTAGCATGGTAGATACTTCAATGCATCTGACATTCTCCCAACTTCCGCCAACATATGCGCATACACAAGCTTGTATGGCTGAAATGCAAGAAGAGTAAACTGAGAGTTCCCTAGCATCTTTGAATATTCATATATCTCTGTCCTCTGTCCAAACAAGTAAAGGTCAAGTAAGCTAGGCTCATCACCAATAACCAAACAAACACAAGCATACAAATTTAATGCATTATGAACAGGCAACTGGCACCATAATTGTCGCTTGCAACCACCTAGGTGTCTGGGCTTGGTTCCACTGCAGTGCCACAATTGCCTGGCTAAGTTGATTTAAACAAAACTTCCTTAAATTATCACTATTTGCATACGTACTGTACACATGCATGGCTCTTGAGTTAGCATTGTTGTGCCATTTTGGGCAATGTCTACAGTCAATAGCTATATCAAATACATATTATACAAGCCAAAGGAGAGAAATGTTGAAGAGTGAGGAAAAGAGTACATGGTGTTCCTGCATGTCATGTTTTTATTCAATTTTGTCTTTTCTTCCTTTTATTTGAAAATGCAACCCAAGAAGAGTGCTCAATCACCTAGGCAGGGGGCATTTCCTATGCTCATAAAGGCATTTTGACAACTTTAAGTGAAACAGTACATTATTGGTCACAAACAACTCAGCCAACCTGAATCGCCTCTGGACTAGCATAAGTTCGTGGAAATTTCCAGTGATCCGCACCAACAAGACACAGCCTTGCGCTGTCTGAATATGCCTCAAAATTCGCTTCCGCAACCAAATAGCATATGTGAGCTGCTATAATCTGAATAATAATTTCACAAAAAGCAACACCATGAGTTTTAAGTCAAGATTAAAACATGGAAAATAAGAAATAATCATATCCAGAACAATAGACCAGAACATACATCACTTCTCTCTTTCCATAAACAATCTCCCAGATGAATGAGCACAAGTTCATCATCTTTTGTTCTGTTAGCAGCTATCACAGCCAAATTTTCTTCCCAGTCATCCAGCATGCCTTTGGCACCAAACTGGGTAAATGACCAAAAGAAACATAAAGAATTTAATGATTTGAATAAAGATAAATTTCTCGAAATTTCATCAAATATAGGACTTGAGAAAGAAATAAAATACGTATATTCAACAGGATCTTGAAGTAAATTTTCTTGCAATATATATAAAGACCATCTACCATCAGGGCTGCAGATTTATAGGCCAAATGCATGTTATTATTTTCTCAATGAGTAAAAAAAAATATATCATGAACAAGAAAGTTCTTATTTTGCTAATTTGTGATACCTTGAAATCTATTCAAGGATACAGTAGCAATGTAAACATAAATTCAACAGCAACATTCATGCATACCTGTGCAGGTTGCTGAGGCATATTTACAGCACCAGCCATGCTACTATCAGCTGTGGAATCCGCTGAAAAGACATCAGCTGGTTGACCAGCAATTAGCAGGCATAATGTTCGCAAAGGTGACCCCACTACCAACTGGCGAAGTGCCATTTGCTTCACAGTCTCAACGTAGAACTGCAATGGCCAAAGGCAATCGGTTTTTAAAAGCAAAAATGGTCAGGGATGAGTATAAATATTGCATTTATCAAGGTATGATTCAAGCTATTCAATTTGCCAACCAAAGTAAACAATTTTTATGCTCACCAACCTGATCACCAAGTTGTGCAGCAAGAACTAGGGCAGGACCCCACAACTGACCCTCTTGTGCATATTGTAAAGCCTCTTTTTTTCTCCCAGAAACCAGAAGACTTTGAACCTCAGCAGCTGAGGCCTAAAACATGAATTGGCATTTATTAAGATGAAGTTGTAACCAAATAATAATAATAATAATAAATTGCAGGTTAACAATCAAATACCCGCAGTTGTCCTTCAGAAGGTAAATGCTGCAAGCAGGAAACAGCACCATATTGACTAAATTGTGTACCATTCTTCTTGGCAGATGCAAAGAGTTTGGCAACTGCAGAATCTGGAACATCACTTTCCTTTAAAAATAAAACAAAGAGAATAAAAAATACAAGATTAGTGAATGCAACACCTCAATCAACAAACTAAGGAGGCATCTTCAAGAAAAAATAAAACACCCCGTATGGTAGGACAGTAGGAAGAGTGATATTTACCCAGGCAACTTGACATCATATCAGAAATATCCAGAAACTCGAGACATTTTCCCTCAGATAATTTTAAATTTGCTCAGATTGATAGAGCAGAAACATTTATCTTATTCACAAAGTCTCGTGGCTCAAGTATGTTTTTAAGTCTTTTAGACACGCTAATACAAGTCAATCAAAGTTTTTTCCATAATTTGAGTAAGACTTGTGCTTCTTTAGTGCATCAGAACTCAAGAATGTGTGTCACACAGGAGGTGCGTAATGGTATAGATGGATCCATTGAAAAATAATTAACTGGATCCAATGTGATGATAATTATANCAAAACTTCGCCCTTCCTGTAATCCATATCAGGAGACCCAGAGTTCATTATCCTCTCATCAATCCATCTGTTCAACTCCTTAACACCAAGACTTCCACTGGTAAGAGGACCAGGGAAGGATTGTCTACAGAGAACCTGCAAATAACTATCACCACCCATTCCAATGCTTGAAGCATTAACTTTCTCATTGACAACTTCTGCTAAGTTGAGAACAGATATTGAACTTCCTAAAGGATTCTTCACAAAAAATACAAAAACATTTTCAGCTAAAGTAATACTATTAAGAAAACTAGAACAATGTAAATGTCAAACTAACCTGACTTCCAAATGTTGATAGATCTTTCATCACAATGAGCTTTCCACCAAAACCAAAAGTGACCAAAGCATGTGAAGGGCGGCCTGCAGATGATCTTCCAGCAGCAGGAGCAGACGAGAATTGATGGGCACTCTGCAATTGTTGCTGTGAAAAGGTAAGAGAACTCTGATTGCTATAGTAGTCATTTGGGGCATGTTTGTGCTCATTTTGATTGATTCTCGGCTGATTAAACTGCTGGCTAAAGTTCCCACCAGGAACAAAACCTTGTGACACAGCACTCGAAGAGAAGTCATTCTGATTTTGACTTGCATTCCCAAAATATGAACTTGCTCCAGTTTTTTGTCGGCTACCGAGATTGCTCGCGATGAAGTCCTGCCCATGCTGAGTATCAAATTGTTGATTCCTATTATATTGTGAAGTAGAGTCACTCTTGGCAACAGTTTCAGGCAGCCACATAGCTGATTTCTGTTGATTGTAATTACTGAAGGACCCAGCCCAGTTCTGATCTTGGCCTTGGCTGCTAAAACCTTGGGATTCATAGTTATTAACTTGGTCGTATCCACTGTATGTCTCCTGATTATTGTTATGAGATCCATTCTCGTTCACCTGGTCTTGAGCTTGCACGGACTGAACAGATGAAGCATAGGAGTCCAAACTGCGCCAATCCTGGGCAATAGTATCATAGTACCAACCAGGGTATTCAGGATAAAACACCATATGCTGTGGATACCCATTGTTTGCTTGTGAAGCCTGATTCCAATCAGATACAGCCTCAGTAGCATCATTATTCACTTGTGAAACTTGATTCCAATTTTCTGTGCCTTTCGTAATATCACTCACCTGTGATACCTGATTCCAGTTGGTAAAAGTCTCCATTGTAGCAGTCTCAGCTACAGTCTCAGTGATCGACTGAGCAGATTGCTGCAAATAAGAGACCTCTGCCTTACCGCTAGATTGCCCCCAATCAGAAGGCAAATTAGTGTCAACATTTGCTTGCACACTCGCACCTGCATTGTAACCATCCACCTGATACCACTGACCAGTATTTTGATCATACTTCCATCCCGGATATAGATTCTCCCAATACTGACTGCTATTCATATCCTGCCCAGCTGTACTCTGATCTGCAGTTGACTGATCTGAAGCTGTACCATAATTATATCCTTCTTGATTTTGCAAATAGTTAGTTGAATTCTCCACATGTGCAGATCCATGTACTTCGTTCCCAGAAGGAAACTTGGACTCAAATTGTGAACTATTCCCCACATTTCCAAATGCATCACCAGCAATATCCCCTCCCATATCAGTGAAAAAATCTGAATAGGATCCAAACCCTTGACTATTATTCTGAGCCAAATCAGCATGAAATGCACTCCAATCCACCTCTTTAACTCCCGAACCCCCCGATTCACCATCACTCTTACTCTTGACCGCGGTATTGGACAATACCCCAGCCTCACCCTTTCCATTCTCTGATTTGTGTATCAAACTATCAAACTCAAATGACTTTGTCGACTCTAATGTACTTGTACTCTCTTCCACATTCCGCACTACCATTTTCTCAACTTTCTCAGACTTCCTGCTTAAATCATCAACCCCAGTACTAATGCTATTATCATTTCGGTCATTAGCATCAGTGAACTCACAATTATTATCAAGCTGAGTGATACTCAATTTCCCAAAGGCCTTAGCCTCATCGGATTCGTTCCTGTCGGCAGAATAGTGGCCTACCACTACCGATGATGTGTTGAAGTCCACATCGTCTTCGTCATTTACCAATTTGTCAAAGAAATCCTCATCGGTGTTATCCTCCACCTGGAATGGAGCAGGATTCGAAGCCATCTACTCGAACCCTAACCCTACTCCGCAAAATCCCAAAACTTTCACCCAAAAAAGAAATCAAAGCCCTATATTATTCGAGTTCACAACGCTCAGATCCAACAAAAAAAAATCCACCGAATTCCACAACAAAAAACCGAAAAAAATCCAAATCAATCAAGATCAAGGGTTTTCAGATCACTCAAATTCCACAATCATCAAATGAACAAGAAACACCCAAAATTCCCAAATTTTGGTTTAATTCAAAAGAAACCCATCTCACGAACAACACGAAAGTCATTGAGTAACTTCTCAACCAACAGATCAAATTGAATATTCTCAAATTAAACCAAAAACACACATAAAAATAAACCTTTCTTCATGTATTATTCTAGAGAGAGAAAAGAAGGAGAGAGAGTGCGTGTGTGAAAGAGAAGACAAGCCCTTGATTTCGCACCTGGAGGTCTCAACAACCCACAAAAATTCTTGGTTTCTTACAATTATGTGTGTGTGTATTCGTGCTATTGGGATTTATTCTGCGAGTTAATTAATCAAAGGTGGAAAATTGGACAGTAAATTTTGAGAGACATTGAGAGTGAAAATCGATTTGTGTTCGAGGATGGAGAGAGAGTGTAAGATTTGAAAGCATTTAATGTAGGGTTAATTTAATGGATTATTCGACTTATATTATAGGTGACTCATGCAGCGAACGCGTGGCACATGGTGCACAATTTAGGTGGGAAGGGATGTACAATCAATTCATGTGCTAGTTAGATTGCAACCAATTTACGTGCGTGGGTGTGTATACTGTGTTTAAATCAATAAAAAATTTATTGGGCTTATTATTTATCGAACTAAAAAATGTATTTATTATAAAATAAAAAAAAAAATTAAATCCATCGTTTATTACGAACCCATTACCTTTTCTTGACGGAAAAGTCCAATAGACACAGAAAAATCTTAGTTAGCATTCATATGACGTTGAATTCTCGATCCTTGCACCACAACAAAAATGTAGGAGCCAAAAAATTAAAGCGAACCATGTTGGTGTGCCTTGTGTTTGAGCATCAAATGAAAATTTACTCCCTATCGTCCCTTGCCCAAGTAAAAAAGGACTTGAAACTTTCGGAAATTTACAATCACTACAAAACACCAATAGTTACTAAAAGCTTCCCCAAGCCATAAACATTCTGAACCCCCGTTTGAGCCACATTAAAAATTTCATTCTCATTTTCAACTTTTTTAATTCTCATTTTTCTACTCATTTTTAACTACACATTCTTCAATAAAATAATATTTTTCATCACATCAATAACTTTTCCTTCTTTTTCAACCACACATTCTCCATCAATCTACTATTCCAAAATGCATTCTTCCAAAATAATGTGGCTCAAACACACCTAAAAGGCGTGTGCAACTAAGGCGAAATTTAAATTGTTTTTCAGATTTGGTTATTTCATTTTCAGATTATATTTATACAATAAAATGAAGCTTTGTCTAATGATAATGTGAAAAATAAAGATTACAGTTGAAATTGGACAAACAAAAATAGCAAAAGTAAGTGGATTTACAACCAAAGTTTCAAACTTTGACATTTTATGGTTTCAGCAAATTCACTTGAATCGCCTAATTATGATGGAACCCAATTTTTTACCGCTTCTGGCTCTGACTCTGAAATAGCATAAACCAACTTTAGGGGGGTATCTTGATTATGATATGCACTTTAATACATATTTTCGTTAAGCGCTCGTATAGCTCTGCATTGGCATGAGTTGGTTAAGCTATACACATGATGGAAAAGTTTGTCTTACGAAGGTCGAGATCGGCCTGTAGAGCCGACTCAACCTTTGATAAGTCAAGTTGTTGTCTAACGTACACAATTTTCAATACGACCCAAATTTTAAAAAAATAAAAATTCATTCCATATAATTTTACCAAGCGAATCTTCGAGTCAGATTTTTTTCGTCAATAATCATTAAAAACACTGTTTACATAAAATAAATTGACGGATATAAATTACATCTTTAAAATATGTAATGAATACAAAATGTTTAAATATTAATTCAAGAAATGACGTTGATAAATAACAACTGAAATTTTATTTTTTTGTAAAAAATTGAATTTTTCGTTAACAATATAAGAAAACATAAATAGTTTAGTAATTAATTTACCAACAAAAAATTCATCAATGAATAATTTAAAAAATCCGTTCGAGAATAAAATAAACATTTTAAAAATATCTTATAATAATTAAAAAATATATAGATTTTGTCGATGATAATGCATTTTCTCTACCGATCGGAAACTGTCGATGATTGTTAACATCATCGACACTACTCTCGTCAAAAATCGTGGAAGTACGTTGTGGTCAACAACAGGTTGGTATCAGTAATTACATCCTAATCATCGACATATTTTGTCAGAAGGATAATGCTGGGAGTACATAATAATGCACATAGCCGTTCACATAATGCTGAGCTGGCGAGATGTTGAAACTCAAGTTCAGTCAATAACTCGCATAAAAAAAAAATTCCACCGATTTGGACACAAAGCCCTCGTTTCCTTCCATTTCCCACCATTTCCCCCCTTTTCTCTACTCCAGAAGTAAACCAAAACCCACATGAGTTGAAGGAGACGACGACTCTAGAAGCAAACCATTTAAAGCCCAGA
>CAIGRT010165317.1:953-11152 GCA_903798405.1 Fraxinus platypoda | reverse complement strand
TTAAATATGATTTTTTCCCTATTAACTGTCCGATAAGAAGGCCTATGGAGAAGCCTCAAAGGCCACTGAGAGAAATCTGAGTGTTGACTGGTTCTTGAGTTTATTAGACATGGCAACTTGTACAACAAATCTTGTAAAATTATGAACTTAGAACGCGTTTGAATTGCTGGTTTTAAACACTCATGAAAAAAATAATCGACAAATTTTATTACATTTTTTTCCAGAGTCTCGTGAGACTAATTTAATTTAGCTTTAGTATACAAAACATGTCATTAGTACTATTGAGCCCAAAATCTGCACGGACACATGGCCAACAAATCCCGACCATTTGCCCTCCACGCAAGCATCACCTGCACATCGAAACATCCTGTTAGGGTGCAAATGATTGCCGAACAATATCTTAGTATCATCACATTATTGTTGCAAATTACTTATGACATATCACTGTTAATATGTCATGACACTATTTTTATTGCAGACAGTACGTATGTCACATTACCTACATTATCATTTTATTATCGATATCATGTTACTTGCTTCATATTAGCAATATTGTTACTCTAGGCTGTGCAAGCATATGATTTACTCTGATACATGATAGGTTCTCTGCATATTCTATCTTGGTGAAACTTGATTTGTAATTATTCACTTTATCGTCATGAGTATGAGAAGGTAAATGGGCCCCAATTTATTTTTATATGTGCAGTGGAGATATTATATTGTATTACAGGTTTGTTTAGTTCATATTACAGAGATACTGTCGAAATTTTAATAAATTATATGCAATATCTATCTTTCGAAGCAATTTGTAAGCCCTCACTTATTCAAGCTCGCACAGATATTTTCGAGATAGTTCGAAGTCTTCATTTATTGTAGCGGCTTATATTCTCGGGACAATTCATAAGGCATCACTTATTTAGAATCAATGCATATTTGTTAGATAGTTCGTAAACTCTGCTCATGGAGCTACTAATATTTTTTAGGCAATCTGTAAGATCTCGCCTACTTGACTCCTTATATTTCGAAGTTCGACCCGCACATGAATATACAATTTAGACTTTGGAGACTATTGTTATATCAATAAATCACGTGACATGCACATGACGGAAGAGGGTCCCACACATTTTGACTTGGCATCGATTATTAAATGGAATTTGGCTTATTTTATTAAGCAACGACGTCTTGAGCTTGGGCTCGATCCATTAGCCCTCACTTGTCCCATTTCCACTTCTTTAATATACATGTAAATTCACCAATGGTATGCTTTTCTAACCCCAAACCCCATCTCCAATCTCTTGCACTCATTTCTCTCTCATTCGGCCATTGACTTGATTGTCAGAGTGCAAACGATCGCCGATCTTTTTCTCGGTCGACGTCATTTGCTTCCCAATAGAGTGTTCAAGTGAGCAGGTGATATCGACGTGAAGGAGAGGTAGCCGAGATTCTGTTAGAGCTTTTTTTGGGTCAACAAGCACTTAAAGACATACATTAATTATCTCAACATTCTATAATAGTCTTCTTATTTGATCAAAATTTGTTGTCGTCTAGCTTGGTTTAACCTAAGGATGTTAAGTGAGGCGAGTCACTTGTCAGCTCGGCTTGACCACTAGCGAGCCGGACAATAAATTACTTGTGTGAGCAAGCTCGCCAATGGCTCACTTTTTAGCCCGTGAGCCAATCGAGGAGAACCCGTAGGCTTGTTAGGGTAGCATCAAAATTGAAATTTGAATTCAAAATTTTATTTTATTTCTTTAAAATTCGGGTTTACAAATATTGAGTTCTAAAAATCAAATTCCATCACATTTCACTTTCAACATTCTCTACCATCTCTGTAAATTATCAGTCTCAACTCTTTAGCAGTATAATTTTGCAACTATCACTTCCCTAATTTTGCAAATATAATTCTCCTGATTTCATAATTCTGTTGGGAGTATTATTTCTTCACACTCCTAATTCCATAATATCTACTTCTATTTTTCTTGTTGCTTTATTATACATAATTTATATAATTGCTAGCTCATCATCATTTTCTTGGAATGAAAATGATTTATTTAGTTTCTCACCAAATTTTCAAATATCCAACGTACGTGTTATATGCCGTGTGGATCCCGTTGTCCAACGTACGTGTTTACGATGGAAAACATATTCAAAAAAAATTTGTCTCGTATAAAATGTCTTTTTCTACATTGTTGGATCTCCGTCTCAAATTTTGTGGAATCGAACATTACTTGTAGTTACTTCAAACTAATTTGAACTTTACCCTCAAAATAAATATAGCAATGCTACGAGAACGAGTTATATAATTGTGTATTTTTTTACTCTTTTTCGAACTATATAGATTTAAGTTTTCCTAAATCCAAAATATATGAAACCAATAATCTTAGAGCACCAACATGGAATGAGATATTAGTAGGGACCGACTTCTTTAATATACTTCAATGGTGGATTGCACAACGGTATCAATATGTGATATTGTCCAATATAGTCCGGGGCATTTTATAACACCAGCAACTTTATCAATACTTTCATCAATACTTTACGGATATGAAGTTTATCATTGGAAATCGTATGTTAAATCGAGATGCATCACATGGTCTGGACAATATTACAACCCGAACACAAGCATGTATGCACCAATGATTTCAAGAAGATGAATGTGGTCTTATGACATCCTTTCAAATTTGAGATTGCAAAATATTAAGGTAGAATAATAAATATATTTCGTTTCTTTAATCTTTACTATATTTATTTATTTTAAAAATTGTATATGAAATATTAATTCATGTATAATTTTTAACTCTGCCTGTATTGTAGCCGATTCCATACACGGATAAAGGATAAGAGTTTTCGTAACTTCATAATAATTTTGACAAAATATAGTTCTTAAGTTTACCTTTTCCTTTATCATTAAATAATTATTTTTAATAAAATATAATTTTCGTACATCGCCATTATACTTCGAAGAGCGAAAGTACAATTTTCCCTTCGATTATAAAAAATAAAAAGAGGAGCAAGTTGGCCGAGCCGAACCTCACATCAGTGAAGCGAGTCAGCTCGCATCTATATCGGCTGGGTCTCATCGACAGACAAGCCAAGCGACTAGGAAAGATCCATTTAAAACATCCTTTGCTTAACCCAGACAAAATATGTATGTCACATATGATGTATTGGATATGTCACACTACCAAAATTATATAATTTGAAGAGGCTACGAATTTACGAGAAAATGAATGGATAAAAGTTAGGTTAGGTAATGAGCAGTCAATACAAGGGGAATTGCTCAACGCGCAGACATTTTGTCAGCATTCCAAGTTCCAAATCCTCTTTTTATTTCTACAGATCCTCTTTTTTCTCTTCTTCGCCTATCTGTTTTCCATGTTACTCTCCTTCTGTATACACCATCATCCACCAACCACAATTTTATTTTATTTTATTTCATTGTCGTGTGACGTATTAACAAGTTTGAGTTCGTTGCACGCCTAATTTTTATAATAAAGCTCTTTTGCCAGAAAATATTTGACACCTTAGTTGACATACACTCACATGCGCGTGAGACCCGCATGAATAAAAAAGCATCCCCCTATTGTGAGTGCGCTGTCAGGAAGGGTTTCAAACCCTCCCTGACAACATAGCATGATTGTAAGTTTTATGATTAGATACCAATGAAGGCGACGTTAATTTAGATAAAACTTATATTTTTAGTAAAATTTGATAAAAGTTGATGAAATGCATGGTTAAAAAATTGTGGATTCCATAAAATATATTATTAAAATTAATTAATGATTTCGATTTAGAATTAATCATTTTTTAATTGAACCAGCCTGCAACTTCCATTTATTTACAAATGCCGTTGAATTTTCTAAACGTTCCTTGGGTCTGATTTGGCGTACTATAATAAATCGATTGTGATGCCAAATTCTAATAGAGGCTCCTTGTCAACGAAACAAGATGGGAGCTTCGTTTCAAATTCCACACCCAATACTTGAGACATTATGAAGAATTTTAGAAATGAATTTTACGGAGTTTCGTGGTTATTGAAATATATGAAAATTACATCGACATGATCGATGGAGGTAAGCCATATTATAGAACTTGAAAGAGAGAAAAAAAATACGGATATTATTGGTAGTTAGATAAATGAGTTGTTTATATCTTTAATGCCTTCGACGTGATACTTTGTACAATCGAATCAATTAGGCATGTCCCTGAGTACGTTCGAGATAGAGTATGTGTTGATTGTCCGACCTATGTCTTATGCATATGTTTGACTGTGAAATGTGAACCAATCTTCCGATTCACCACATTATCTTGCTCAAAAAACATATCAAGAAGAACATAGATTTAAAAGTAGTACAATCACACAATATCTCACGCCAAAAACCTCCCAAAATACCCAATACAATTTCTTGCTGAAACTTCACAAAACAACTATAGTTAGAGAATTAGAATTTTTTTTTTTTTTTTACCGTCTCTTTCTCCTCGATACTTAAGAGTCTCTCAACTATTTCCCAGGAGGATTAAAAAAAAAAAAAAAACCCTACACTCCCGTCTCAATTTAGACTCATGCTACATGTACATTTTTTTTGACAACAAATTTGACATTGTGCCACGTGTTATGACATCATTGGACAGTTTTTAAAAAAACACACATTCCCGTCCATTTCAATTTTAAACTCAATGGAATGTAAACTACAATGTACACGAGGATGTACAAGTCGTTTTATCCCCCAATTTATTGTAGTGTAGACTATTGGCCTAGAGATGACTTGTGATAGATTTGATGTTTAATTAATCTTTAGTTGAATTCAACTTGTGTACGGCGAATAAATTTTATTCATTTGATTTTTTGTTAAACCCTAAAATGTTTATTTTCTTCAAAAGCCTGGTCAAATTAAAACTTCGATGACGATCTGCATTCGTCACTATTATGCTATTAATCACAATTTTTGCATCTATACAACCAAAATATGTTTTAAACTTTTTACAAATTAATAATTATTCAAACTAAACTGTAAAGTAAGCTAAGTTCATTATTAGTCAAAACTAAACTACTAATTAATATGGAATATTAAATTTTAAATATTATTCGAATGCGAGTACGATTCGGTCATGATTAATAATACGATTGAAAAGATCAGAGAGCAAGATTGTTGTTAATAGTACTCGTATGACTCTTCCTAATAACATGAAGCACCCTTTCTCCAAATAGGAAAAAATGCATTTTGAAAACAAAAACAATTTCTAAACATGCCTTTGCCCTCCCATTCAACGGGGTTATTAGAGAAGCAACTTCGTTCCTTTACTTCTTTGCTCGGTCAACCTTAATTGTTCCTTAGTGTAGTCATTGTCTTACCATCGAAATGCCTACGATACAGCGATCGACCCTTCGAATGTATATTTCCTTAACTTTTTTTAGAAGCTCTTTACACAATGGTCATGGCCTATTCACCTTTTGAAAATTTAGTTACTTGAGTACTAATAAAGTAAATGTGAGCACAGGGCTTCCAGATGTTTGGCATCTTGCACTAGAAGCGACACTTAAAGGATGAGTTTCAGGCAGGTAGGTTCGACACTAGGCCCTGTTTGGTCCGGATTAAAATCTAATTTTAATTCAAGTCAAAGTCAAACAATCAATATTAATCACATCTTTCATGGGTCCTACAACTTTTCAACCACACATTTCAAAAACTTCTATCACAATTTACTAAAAATCTAATTTTAATCCGCACCAAACACCATCTGAGTCGAAAGAACGCAAGCAAAAAGAGGAAAGCACTACATGCCTACTAGAAGAAGCAAAGCTTCATCACCCTGGTTTGATTTTAATTTTTTAAGATTTAATTTTATGAAAAGTTAATTCTTTAAGAATGTGCGATTAAAAAGTAAAGAAAATCTATAGATCCACGGATAAAATTATTTTATTGAAAAAAATATGTAATGAAAAATGAATTTGAGAACAAATTGAAAAAATAAAAGTCAAATCAGGTCTAATTAAATTAAAATTATTTTTTCGTTAAAGTTAAGAAATGTATATTTTATTGTTGTCATAAATTTAATGGAAGATTCCTGCTCAGTGCATTGAACTGAATTACAAAATCATAAATGTTTAATTATAATGATGATGAACGCGACATCAACAACTAGCGAGTTTAGCCCTCGGAATTAAAATTAAATTTTTAGTAAATTTTGATAAAAATTAATAAAATATGTAATTGAAAAGTTGTGAATTTCATAAAATATATAATAAAAATTAATTATTAATTTTGACTTATAATAAAATATAGATTTTAATCCCAATCAAACGAGCTTAATATTGTTTTATAATTATTTTTTTATGAAGCAATTAGGATCATTTAAGGAAGGCAAATTGAAAGGTCAACGCACTCTTCCACCTCGACTATATATAGTGCGCATTCCCTCTCTTTCGGCTTCATCCTTTTTCAACTTTTCATTCATTCACCAAACACAGAAAACAGGTTCATTGTTGCAAATGGCTACCAAAGTTTACATTGTGTACGTATCTTTATACCCTCTCTGAATATTTCTGTATTTTATTCTTATTTATCTTACGGTTCTTCGAAGTTGGAAAATCCACCGTTTCTTGATTTATCCTTTTTTTCTAGATCACGATCTTGAAGATCCTTTACATTCAGTTTTGAAAATGGAGAAATGGGATTGTTGGGTCGTATATAGGGTCTTGATTTTATGATTTTTGTGTAGTCTGATCTCCATTTAAATGAAATTGTGATCAAGAAATTGATTGTTTATTTGTTATTTATCATAACCATGCGGTCCATGCCGCCTTTTTGTAATTAAAGTTTGAATCACTGCCTCTAGTTTGAAATTGAGCCACTGTTTCCTTTTTCAACCACACATACTCCCGAATAAGTAATTTATTTTGGACGTGACCGTAACTTTTCCTTATATTTCAATCACGCATCGTCGAAATATCACTTTTTATAGAATCTATTATCAAAACATTTATATTAGTTGAGTAGAATTTGTCAATCAGATGGTTTTGATTATGCCCTGTGGCTTCTGTAATATGTATAGTAAATTCCAATATCAAATCTCTGTAAAATTTTGGGACATCTTATCTTTCTTATTGACTATGCACCAAAAAGTGATGTTTATGTCTCTGTTTAACTGATGGCGGTTTTCTATCGATATTCTGTAATAACTTTGTTGATGTGCGAGACTAGACGTTCTTGCGAATTTTACGTAGAGTTGGATTATATTCTTACTCCCATAGTTGTATCTAACAGTTCAGTCCATAGATCACCTTCAATCATGGTGTAATCCCTGAAGTGGCCGAAAATCTCTCCAATGGAGAGATGTAAAGAAAATGCAAATTGCATTTTCGGGTAAAAAAGTAAAAAAAGATGCAAATTTTTAATTTTTTTTTACATCTACAAGAGGCAAAAAATGAATTTAGGTCTTTCAAAGTGTACTTGACAGAACTTACCTATTGGCATCTTTAGTCATATAAATTCATAGCTAACAAACTTTAATTTATGATGCAGATACTATTCTACATATGGACACGTCGAGAAACTAGCTCAGGAGATCAAAAAAGGAGCCGAATCTGTTGAAGGAGTAGAGGCCAAACTATGGCAGGTTTGTGATTTTTCTTGTTCTAATTGTTCAATTGTTAACTGAAGATTCTGACATACGAAAATCTTTGTTATTGCTTCTTTCTAAGATGCGAAAGAATTAGAAACTAATTGATAGCGATTCGTTTGATAGTTTGGCTGAAAGGATTGACAAAAGTTGATATTCAAACATGGTTTCGTAGAAACAAATATCATTACAAATTTAAGGGCAGTATATGCCACTGAGCTATTCTGTCATCGTGAATCCTTAATATGATTAGCTTTAGAGTTGATAAGTAATAACTTCATCGCTAAAATTCCATTTCAACTATACAAGTCTCAAAATTTTATTGAGGTGAAATTTGCACATTCATACAAGTTTACCATAGGAACTTTCGGAGTCAAAGAACTCCTTGCCTTCTATATATTCAGAAACAACTTGTAATGGTTAATAACAAGGATTATGAAGATCAAGATGTATTTTTTTGTTATTTATATGAGTTGCAATGGTAACAGGTGCCAGAAACTCTGTCTGACGAGATTCTTGCGAAGATGAGTGCACCACCCAAGAGTGATGTGCCGGTCATTACTCCAAACCAACTCACTGAGGCCGATGGAATCATATTTGGTTTCCCGACCAGATTCGGGATGATGGCTGCTCAATTTAAGGCATTTTTTGACTCGACTGGAGGCCTATGGAAGTCCCAGGCACTAGCAGGGAAGCCTGCTGGCATCTTTTACAGCACTGCGTCACAAGGAGGTGGACAAGAAACTACCCCGTAAGCTTTCATTCTGCCTCTACTACCTTATACATCGTTTTTCCACCCTTTTGAACTCTAACGTGTTTAGATTGGCTTGGGATTTCATAACTCTGCAGCTTAACAGCCATTACCCAACTTGTCCATCACGGTATGATTTTTGTGCCCATTGGCTACACATTTGGGGAGGGCATGTTCGAGATGGAGAATATTAAGGGTGGCAGCCCGTACGGTGCTGGAACCTTTGCTGGAGATGGTTCTAGACAGCCTACAGAACTTGAATTGGGGCAAGCTTTTCACCAAGGAAAGCACACTGCAGCCATTGCAAAGAAGCTAAAAGGAACTGCTTAATTCCTCTATCTACAAGTGAAATGCATCATTCACACTCTTCAGTATTATTCCTATAAAAGTTCTGTTCCAATTTCAAATTTGCTTCTATTTTCATCAAAATAAATGTAATAGTTTCTCAACACGATATACTTTCCTTACTTTTCTAGTTGAAAATCAATGTTGATTATATATAAGATTTCCTTTATACTGTATCCAGAGCTATTCAGCATTCATAATTTGGTATGAAGTGGCTATGTGGATTGAAGTTAGATAAACTCGCCATTGTAATCAAAACCAGGAAAAACTTACTCGACTAATGCTCCCTCTACCCCGTCCTCCTTCTCAAAAAGTACTAGAAAATATTTCTTCTAAATTGAATGTGATCAGTCCTGCTCTGTACATAATGCAGATTCTTATTGTCTATAAGAAACCAGTGTAAAGCTATCTTAAGTTCTATTAGAATCAGATGTATGCCCTGCAAGAAAATTGCCTCTAGAATTTGTACAGGATATGGTTTTAGTTGGCAATGAACAAGGAACGCGGCACCTCTGACTTCTTGTGCGTTTATGCAACTTTGTTACGCTATACTGGGTTAAATTCGACAACGCAAAAGAGAAATGTGTACTGGCGTTCAATCTTATCAAGTTCAATATGCTTGGCGCGCAAATAAAGCAAAAACCCGTTGAAAATGAAAAAACTTCTCAAAGAAGACAAAGAAAGAATTTTTGCCATGATTAGCCAAGACAGGCTAAAGCATTGCTGGCTATCAAAGCAAGATTGCATTTACTTTTTCTAACTTTGCAATGATACCAAGATGCTTATCCTTTCGAAGAATTTCTCACGTCTCTTCTTCTTTTCACCTCTTTTTAACCAAGTCACGCTCTCACAATAGAATACTGAATTCTTTTTAGACTTAGGGTCCGTTTGATTGTAAGAATGGAATTCGGGTGGAAAGAAAATGAATTCTATGGAATTGAATTGTCTAGAACTTACTTTACTGAGAATTGTCAATTAATTATGTTTGATTGGTATAATTTTCTACCTGAAAAATATTGAAATTTTGGATCTTTTGGTGTTCGTTGGCTTTATTTCCATGGAAATTGTCCATTAAATGAATATAATTTGTTACAATTGGGGATAAAATTTTTGATACCAAGATGCTTATCCTTTCGGAGAATTTCTCACGTCTCTTCTTCTTTTCACCTCTTTTTAACCAAGTCACGCTCTCGCAATAGAATACTGAATTCTTTTTAGACTTAGGGTCCGTTTGATTGTAAGAATGGAATTCGGGTGGAAAGAAAATGAATTCTATGGAATTGAATTGTCTACAACTTACTTTACTGAGAATTGTCAATTAATTGTGTTTGATTGGTATAATTTTCCACCTGAAAAATATTGAAATTTTGGATCTTTTGGTGTTCGTTGGCTTTATTTCCATGAAAATTGTCCATTAAAGGAATATAATTTGTTACAATTGGGGATAAAATTTGTTTCCATTGCAAAAAAAAAAAAAAAAAAA
>CAIGRT010165314.1:488-23001 GCA_903798405.1 Fraxinus platypoda | reverse complement strand
TATAAGAGGGCATCAAACTAACAACTGGATTGCTTAATGGATCCATCTCAACAGCTGTCGTCAATAGAGATATCCAAATAAAAATAAATCCGCAAACACATTCTATACATAAATAAATCATCATAAAACTCATTGACATGTGTGTCAAGAGAAAAAAGGGGTTCACCTTTCCCTCTTATAACCCATAAATAGAAATTGATTCTATAAATACATTATACTTGTACCATTATACATACAGTCGTACATTATCGTGCACAGAGTAAGAAACGTAAAAAAAAAATGATATATATATGTATGTATGTATACCATCAGGGGCGTGGTTGAAGGCAATGCCGATGCTGGAAAGTGCTAGTTGAACGAAGGTGGGCATTTGGGTTATATCTACATGGGCGAAGAGGGAGACGGGTGTGCAGTAATTCTTGTTGACCGACTCCCAACTTATGTTTTGCACGATAGAGTAAGGGTAGCAGCTCTCTATGTCCCAACACATTGACGTCTTGGCTGTCATATACTGCAGCTCCACGCTGTCTATCATAGTCTTCAAACACCTGTCTAGTTTTCGCACTAAGAATAGAGGACTGTGGGATTCAACCATAACCTAGTAACTTTGCAAGTTAGCCCCTGTTTGTCTACCATTATCTAAAAAATTGTTTTCTACAGTAAACAATCTCCACCACATATTCACCCAATAAAATATTCTACACATAAACCAATAAAGTTACTTTAAATTTCAACCACACATTCTCCAAAAAATACTATTCATTACACCATTTTCAACCCAATAATGGTAGACAAACAGGCTCTTAATAATTATACAGATGCAACTATCTAAATCTCAGCTTACATCACTTACACCTAACAGTAGCGTTCAGTTTGTGAGCATTCATGTATTCACAGGGAGAAATTTGCTGGAATTTAATTTTTGGGTACGGTGAATAGGGGGGAGTTGAAAGAAATTTAACTGGTAAAGAACAGATGATTGAATTACGAAGTAACAAATATAATCCCATTTGAAAAAAAAAATCAAACATAAGGTTCTTCCAAATATAAAGCAGCAATAGTAAAACAAGTAAATTATTCATTCACTTAGAGTAAACATCAACCAAGCAACTACTAGATTAATTATTTTCACGCTTCAGGTTTCTCCCACTTAAGGGGCTTCACAACCTCCCAGGTGAAGTCAGGGTCATCTCTTCCAAAGTGCCCGTATGCAGCCGTCTTCAAAAACCTACCATTGCCACCTCTCTTGAGATCCAGATCGATGGTGATCATTCCAGGCCTGAAGTCAAAGTTCTCCTTCACAATTTTGAGGATTTCCTTGTCAGGAATCTTTCCAGTTCCATAAGAATCCACGAAAACTGATAAAGGCTCTGGAACGCCAATAGCATACGAGACCTGCACAATGCACCGCCTAGCGAGTCCATTTGCCACGATGCTCTTGGCAGCCTGCCTAACTATGTAGGCACCACTTCTGTCCACCTTGGTTGGGTCCTTTCCAGAGAAGGCACCACCACCATGGGCTCCCCAGCCACCATATGTATCAATGATGATCTTACGTCCAGTGAGACCAGCATCGCCATGGGGACCACCAATAACAAAGCGGCCCGATGGATTGAGATGGAAAATGGTCTTCTCATCAAGATATTTCTCGGGGATAACTGGCTTAATAACATGCTCCTTAAGGTCAGCAGCAATCTCATCATTTGTGACAGTCTCGTCATGCTGGGTAGAAATGAGGACTGTGTGGACGCGAACAGGAACCATGGCACCATTGTCATTGTAGTATTCAACAGTGACTTGTGTCTTACCATCAGGCCTTAGCCAAGGGCATGTACCATTCTTACGAACCTCAGTGAGACGAGCCCCAAGTTTGGTAGCAAGGACATGGCTCAGGGGCATCAACTCAGGTGTCTCATCTGTGGCATATCCAAACATGTGACCTTGGTCACCCGCACCAATCTCCTCTGGTCTCTTTGTGAAGTGGCCATGAACACCCTGGGCAATATCTGGGCTTTGCTGCTCAATGTTGACCAGGACCTTGCAATTGTCAGCATCCAGGCCAACATCATCAGATACAAATCCAATGACACGGCAAGTATCACGGACAATTTTCTCATAGTCTACATCAGCCTTGGTGGTGATCTCTCCAAAGACCATGACCATGTTTGTTTTGGTGCATGTCTCACAAGCAACCTTGCTATCGGGGTCCTGAGCAAGGCAGGCATCAAGAACAGCATCGGAGATCTGGTCACACAACTTGTCAGGGTGGCCCTCGTTCACAGACTCGGATGTAAACAGGAAGGTTTCCATATTGTTTCACTACAAAATAAACAAGCAGAGCCATGAGTATTAAGTACAAGTTCAATTAGCATCTCTACATATAAATAAATCAGATTCTTTCAAATAATGTCTAGAATATTTTATCTTTCAGGATCCATTGATTCCAGAACTACAACACATGTGTTCCATATGTTGATTAATATGCCTCATCGCAATGCAAAGAATTCTATATTCGAAGAGAATCTCAAGTAAACATCTTCAAGCGTCATAAAAAGTCAATAAAACCAAAGGAGGTTCTATTTTATTTAACTAAATCCAATTCTGGGAGATAAAGGAGGGGAACAACGAAGAGTGATATTCCAAAATAAATTGCATGATATAAAAGATATCGTTCATCTAAAGTCAAAAGGAATAAAAATGATTTTCCACTTGCATAAAGGAATGAATGATTTAAAAGTATGAACTCAGAAGCTATTATTAGTAGTTCAAAATTGCATCATCCGCCAAGTGCAAAACATTATTCTTTTGTTCTTAAATCTTCTCAAGAGTAGCAAGAACTTCAGAACTCACTTCCACAAATTTGACATAGATCTCCATAATATTTCACACGTTCCAAGTGAGATTAATCATTTCGCAAGTTACGAAGATGTAAATTAATAAAGGAATGTTGGCAACGGAATAAAAATGAATATCAACATTTATGCCAGGAAAAAAAAAACACGCGCTCGCTCGCGTGCGCGCTCAATACAATCAATCAGATCTGGCAATCAACCGCCTTTTTGCTTCTAGCAAGTAGTAAACAGAACTTCATACATTATGAATCGACATTTGAGCATTAGATCTATGATATTTCAGGCAAAAATCTGCTCAAACAAACATCTACATATACTATTAGCAAGAAATGAGAGAAAAATAGACTAGGAATAATAGTCAGGTCCAGAATCACCAGATCTAGTCACACTCCTAGTACTACATGAAACCAAGCAGAGAGAGAAAAAGAGTATACAGAGCAATTGCATAGTACCTCTAAGATGATGCAGATCTGAGTCTGGGTTCGAAATGCCAAGTAACGGGATAGGCACAATGGCTCGACGACGCCGGTCTGCGGGATTTAGGGCACTATTTATAGGCGGGAGTGGGACTGCTACCTAAAATTTTGTGACCGGTTACCGGATTGTCAGGTAAGGATTCTATGTTACTATTAGGGGAAGGGAGTTGGTAACATAGACAAATATAAGATTCTGGAGGGTGTTTGGTGATGATTAAAATTATATTTTTAATAGAATGTGATGTAAATTTTTGAAATGTGTGGTTGAAAAGTTGTGGGACTCATGAAAAATGTGATTAATATTAATTGTTTGACTTGGATTAAAATCGGATTTTAATCCGTACCAAACAGATGCCTAATGTAATTGTCAGAATAATGGAGGATATTTAGATAAATATTAAGGCCATGTTTGATTGGCACATTTTCCATATAAAATGTAATATCTGAGGAAAACGAATTTCATTTTGACCGTTTGATTGCAACGTGGAAATGAAAACCGAATTTCAAGATACAACCACTTTAAACTGTATTTTCTTTGTTTTCATGGAAAACGAATTCCTATAGATTTGATAAGTTTTTATTTTCCAACTAATATGGAATTAACATTTCTTTTCACATTTACCTATCAAACGGACCCTAAATGCTAATGCTTAGCATTGGATTAATACCAGAAAACTCACTAAAAACGTTTTCATTTGCATGTCACATACTTATTGAAAATTGCAAAAAACTCTCTGTTTGAATCATTTGTATGAAAAACTCCCTTTCAACACTTCCATCAAATTTGTCGTTAAAAATAGTAAAAATGTCAAAATTAAAAATGAATAATTACAATTTCAGTACCCACTTTTTATGTTTTTACATATTTTCAATTTTTTTTATACGTGCCACCTACAATCCCAAAATTTCAAAAATTTATTTTCTACCCCACCCTACCTCACTCCACTTCATCCTTCTCCTCTTCTTTTTCCCCAAAATATAAAAACAAAAAAAAAAAACCATTTTGAGGCCTGATTTCACAATTCCGCTTGGATCTGCCGTTCGAGTTACCCTTTTGAAGCTCAATGAGGGTTTGGGAGAAAGTGTGAAAAACGAGGTTTTGGGGAAAATTTCTCCCAGGAAAGAGAAGGGTTTTTTCAATTGGTTCGCTAGTGGTTTTCAAGGGAATGAGTGAATCAGAGGCCGTGAATTGGGAGTCGAAGATGGTGAAGGTGAAGGAGTTTCTTGATAACGAGATGGTTTCGAACTGAAGTGAAAAAAATGCTCTATGTTTACATGGCTTTCAGGTTCATACGTTGTACATAGTATCATTACATCTATGTTCCATAGAAATTGTAATCTTGTAGCCAATCATAGAATTTTGCAGTGTATATATAAAAATAAAATATTCTATATTTTAGAGAGTTAATGTTTAAAAATAAGTTTCAAGAGATTCTCTATTCTAATATTTTAAAATAAATAATAAATTTGATACTTCAAACTCACCCTCTACTATTAGTTAACAATTATTGCATTTAATAATTTATAAATATTAATACTCTACAATTTAACTTTCAGTGGGGATTAAAATCAGATTTTTAATATATTTTGATAAAAGTTGATAAAATTAGTGGTTGAAAAATTGTGAATCCCATAAAATGTGTGGTTATAATTTGTTGTTGATTTTGACTTAGATTAAGCTTGTGTTTGGCATCCATTTTTTTTAAAAAAAAAATTTCTCTTTCTCGATTACAACCACACATTTTCTAAATAAAATAATATTACATACAAATTTAAAAATTTTTTATTGATTTTCATGGATTAAACCATTTTGCCAGAAGAAATTTGATACTCTAGTTCACATCCTCTCACGTTGTAGTGGGATCCACGCGGGGCCCATATGAATTAAAAAGGAAAAAAATCCCCCCCCCCCCACCCCTATTGTGAGGGGTCTATCAGGGAGGGTGTCAAACCCTCCCGGCACCCTAGCATTGTTCAATTTTCATAGAATTTAGGGCATGTTTGATAGTTCTTTATTTTTCAAGGAAGTTGGAATTGAAATTCAATTTCCTACATTTGCCATGTTTGATGGTACTTTTTTTTTCCTTGGAATTGCTTTTCCACCTTTGCTAGTTTTTTTTGTTTTAGTTGAAAATTATCTCTTTAATTGACAATTTCCATGTAAAACAAAGCCAAACGAACGCCAAATTTTTTTATTTTTTTTTTGGCAATCCAAATAAATTATATCCCCAATTGTAAGAAATTATATCCACTTAATTGACAATTTCATGAAAAACAAAGTTAAACGAACACCAAAAAGATAGAAAATTTCAACATTTTCCAGGTTTGACAATTTTCATGAAAAAATAAAGTCAAACGAACACCAAAAGATAGAAAATTTCAACATTTTTCAGGTGAAAAATTATATCAATTTAACACAATTAATTGACAATTCCCAGTAAAACAAAATCTAGGCAATTTAATTCCCTGCAATTCGTTTCCTTTCTACCCAAATCTCATCTTTGAATCAAACGAACACTTAACCAATGTGGTGGTTGGGATTACCCAAAGAAAAGGTTGGTATAAAGTTGGTATAGTAAAAGTAGAAATTATGAGAGGGTTGGTGATGGACTAAATAAGTGCATCAACTTGATTAGTGTATAATTACAAAGTCAAATTAAATGTTTCATAGTCCAATCAGTCACCAACCAAGAGTTGAAACTTGAACGTAACTATCTCGATGTCTCCATATGTTGATATTAAAATCCTTAGTATGAACAAGTATTACTGGAAAAATATAAAATATTCCAAGTATATTAAAAAATTTGTTTCATAAAACTAGCATAACAAGATACAGCCCATGTTTGATGGTCACTATTTGACAAAAAAAAAAAAGGTTTTGAATAGTGATTTTTTGGACAAGTGTGGTTACAAAGTAGGGAAAATGTTGAATTTACGTGTAAAATATTTTGTTGTGTGAATATTTGATTGAAAATGAATATGTAGAATAAAGATAATTGAGATAATGATTGTCAAACATGGCCTAACTAACATCAATTAAATTAAAAACTTAACATTGTAAGTACCCTTCCTTCTGAAACGAATATTTTTGTGATAATTCTTATTTTTAGAGCCATAATTTAATCCTTTTTTTTTTGGAAAAAAAATACAAATAAATATCCTATAAAATTATGTTTTGACCTGAAAAAAAAAATTCAAACATAGCATATATTTGGGCCAAAAAAAAATGAGAAATAGAGCCGTTACTTGTCAATTTCAGCCGCAATATTTGACTTTGTATCTCACAAGTGGGCCCACTAACGGTCCAAATTTTTCTACAAATGAATTGGAAAATGGCAAACAAACATGTGCTTATTAACAGAAGCTGTAGCCAGTTGGTAAGGAACATATGGATATCTACTAATATCAATGTTGTCAAAATTGGCCCGGTCCGGCCGGTTCGATCGGTAAAATCGGGAATCGAATCCAAAATCGGGCCAAATCATGCCCGGTTAACTGATTATGACAAAACCGCTCAAACCCCGCTGAACCGGCCGGTTCAACCGTAAATCGGTGAACCGGTCGCGGTATTCCTGAATTTTTTTTTTTAGTTTAAAAATTTTTAACTTCATGAATGAGTTTCAAAAAAATTACAATTCTAAGGTCCATAGAGAATTATTGGATGCCATGCTCTGCACTTCTCTCTAATGGTTTCATAAACTTCGAATGTGAGATAGTGTCTTTTATAAATGCTCTTCTCTCCAAAAAAATGTGGGATAGTGGCATAACAAAAAAATGTTAAAATGCCCATCAAAATCATTTTTCAAATGTATGTCTAATTGACTAATTTGATTTTAAATCTCAACTAATTAAATTGTAATATTCACCTTCATCTTTTCATTTATTTAATTTTCAAATTTAACTTAAATTGCACTTGATTATTAATATATTAATGTTAGATATAATTTTATATAATTTTAAACTATTTTAATTTAACAAAGTAAACTATTTTAACATATTGATTTTTAATTTTTGAAGTATCGAGACTAATTGTCTGATAATGAATCTAATTAACAAAGATAGATTTAAGGGTGTGTTCGAGCCACATTATTTTGAACGAATATATTTTGGAATAGTAAATTGATGGAGAATATGTGGTTGAAAAAGAAGAAAAAATTATTGATGTGATGAAAAATATTATTTTATTAAAGAATGTGTAGTTGAAAATGAGTAGAAGAATGAGAATGAAAAAAATAATGTGTATGATACAGGGGCTTACTTTGAATTATTAATATGAATTTTTTTTTAAAAAAAGCTATTGTTTTCATAGTATTTTATTATTTTTTTAAGTATTTATTGCATTCAGTTCGATCCCGGTTCGACTCCGATTGAACCTTTTGACCCTTGACTCTTCACATTTTTCGGATCGATGATCGGGTCGGTTTTCAAAACATTGACTAATATAGAGCAGGAATTGCTTCCATGATTCCAGCACCACACCAAGTGCATGTAGTTGCAGCTAATCTAAATCTCAAGTTCAAAAATTATCAGCTGTCCTACACTCCATACCGCCTGCCATATAATCTTGAAGCTCTGGCCCGCCAGGTTTAACAATCCATTCTGTCCCAGGAAAAGCAAATTCGTGCATGAAGAAATACATACGACAGTCCCAAATTCTGGCATTGTGCCCAAACTGTACAGGGCAAGTCAAATTATTGACACTGTCTGTGAGGTTGTAGGAACTTGCTTTTTCAACCTGAATTTCCCAAATGCAGGCACTGCAACCAAAATAATTGCATGGAAACATGGTATAAAGAGTTACAAATTCTGGGGAAGAGTGTCATATTATAGTTCCCATAGATCAGTTTGACTTAGTTATATATGAAAAAGCAAGCCATGTGGATAAGGAAAATAAAGTAGCTGCTTGCCATATTTGAAGTCTGTGATGGGGATTATAAAGAAATAGATAGCCGTTCCATATTGTTTCAATTCTCAATGTACTGTACAGATGCAGCTTTTCTGGCTTAGCTTTTGTGTATAAATTAGGAGTAATATCTTTTACAATCTTAACTTAAGAAATACAAATTCCTTGGCAACCAAACCAAAATATTTTCTCTTGTTATGGTATCAGAGAAAGATCTTTGAATCTCTATGTTTTACAAATCCTAACATCCCTTCTTCACATTTGAATCTTCTTCCTCCCCAATCTTTATTATGGCTGAACCTTACCAACCTACAACTTTCTCACCAATCTGCTGAAGAATTTTCCAATCCCTATTTTCTACATCATGGGGAGAGCACTGGACTTGTTTTAGTCTCGTATCCATTAACCCCTCATAACTATCATGCTTGGAGTAGAGCTATGTATGTAACCCTCTCAACTAAAAAAAAATTAGGCTTCATCGATGGCACCATCACAAAGCCTCTGATATTGATGTCAAATACTCACAATGGTAGATGTGCAACCACATGATCCTATCTTGGATCACCAACAATCTCTCGTCTGAGATTGTCGGATATATTATGTTAACCGGCAAGTTCTCTGTTTCGGAAGAAGATTCTAGGAGGACCCCCTCGTCGAAGTCCATCCACCCGGCTAAGCTTGATGGGTCGGAATTAGCTCCTATCATATTAGCTCCGAAAGGCGTGGCTTCCCTACTTAGGAGGGTCCTTATAGAAAACACATATCTTTGAAAGCTTAGAGGGAGAGAATAAACAGACTCCTCGAGGGCTACTTACTCCGACTCTGCATCAGAAGTGTGGGGTGAGCTCAAGAAGAGATTTGCAAGATCAAGCAATAATTGAATCTTCATGCTTGAAAAGCAGCTGTTAGCAACTAAACAAGAAAAAACCCAGTGTCTACTTTTCCAAGTTGAAACTCATCTGGGAAGAGATACTGAGGTACGAGGAGCCTTTCAAATGTTCAGCAACAGATTGTGGTGCTATTTCGGTATTGATCAGAAGGCTAGGGAGAAGACAGATCATGCAATTCCTTATGGGATTGGATGACATTTACGTTGGCCTAAGGAACCAGATTTTAATGAAGGATCTACTGCCCTCGTTAGATAACGTGTTCAACCTTATTTTACAAGAGGAGGCTAATCATGAGCTCACTAACTCTGTCCAAAATATTTTAGAATCTGTAGCAATGATATTCAACAGTGGGAAGACTCAGAATCAAAAGGGAAATCTCAAGTAGATAAAAGGAAACTACAAAGGATCGAGTTCTAATGAAAAAGCATCATGCACAAAATGTGGAGAATAAACCATACCGTGGAAACTTGTTGGGAAATCTATGGATACCCTCCAAACCATAAATTTCACAAACCAAAAGATGGCCAACAATGTATCCTCGGATGAGGGATCAGGAGTGTCAAGTTTGAACATCTCACCAGATCAGATATAGCAGCTTATAGCACTTTTGCAATGCCGAAATTCCACCCATTCTAGCAGCAACTCAGAAAAATCAAGGTATAAGTTTATCAAATTGCAATAATAAACTTCTTGCTTCTTTATCTTTATCGTTGAGACATTCTTTGAGCTGCACAAATACCATCACCAATCGAAGTACATGAATTCTCGACAGTGGGCCAACTGATCACATCACATGATCATTTGACTTACTCATACAGAGAAAGTCTCTGCAAAATGTCTCGATCAACTTTCCCAATGGCACTACGGTACCAGTTTCACATAAAATGACTATTATTATTTCACCTGTAATTACTCTAAAAAATTGTCCTATACATGCCTAACTTCCATTACAACCTTATCTCTACAAGTCAGATTAGTCGAGATCTAAACACTTGTTGCATTTTCTTGGCTAAACAATGTTTTATTCAGAAGTTGGACAATTGGAGTACGATTGAAATTGCTAGAGAAAAACAAGGGCTCTATTTTTTGGAGAAGAATCAACTCTGGGACAAGCTGCCATCTCACCAACTCGTGGCCAACTCTTCATCCGTTTTGACACCAGAATTGTGGCATTTGCGATTAGGACACCCCTCCGATCAACGCCTCAGTTTGTTGCATCGTATAGAGCCTAATATTCCTCCTTTTGTTGTCAGGTATCAATGTGAAACTTGTCATATGGTAAAACAAACCCGTTTGTCTTTCCTAAAGAGTCAAAAATTTGTTGATGCACCTTTTGATCTAATACACATGGATATTTGGTACCCTTTCTCTGTTAGTTCACTCATTGGTGCTCATTACTTTCTTACAATTGTTGATGACCACAGTCGAATGACGTGGACTTACCTCATGCGTTCTAAAAGCCAAACAAGGCAGAACATAGAGAGTTTTTTCAATCTTGTTGAAAATCAATTTCAAGATTAAAGGAATAAGATCTAATCAAGGAAAAGAATTTCAAATGGCAGAATTCTTTGTTTCAAAAGGGGTAGTTCACCAACAAAGTTACATCTATACCCCTCAACAAAACTCTATTGTTGAGAGAAAACACTTACACTTGCTAAATGTAGCAAGAACTCTTAGATTTCAAGCCAATTTGCCCTTAAAATTCTGGGGAGAATGTGTTGTCACATCAACATATTTAATAAATAGAATCCCTTCTCCAAGTCTCCAAAACCAATCCCCTTACCAAATTATTTTTTCCCAAAATTCCTTCATATACTCACCTAAGAACTCTAGGATGTCTATGCTATGCATCAAATCTCAATCCCACCGATCCAAGTTTGATCCAAGAGCACGTAAGCATATTTGACATGGTTATATAATATTGTGACCCTAATATATTTAATTAATAAAATATATTTAATTAATTATTTAATAAATAAAATTTAAATTAATATCTATTTTTTGAAAAATTAAACCTTATTTCTTAGATTTGAAATAGGTCATACTTAATATCTTATTAAACGTCCGTTTGAGCCCCATTTTTTATGTAAAATACATTTTGGAATAATAGATTGATGAACAATGTGTGATTAAAAAATAAGGAAAAGTTTTGAGTTTACGTATAATATTATTTTATTGAAAAATGTGTGATTAAAAAGAAAAGAAAAAATATATATTTTAGAAAAAATAGGGATCAAAGGGCTGACGAAATTTTCTCATGATTTTTTCCCCCTTAAGGCCCTGTTTGAGCCAAATTATTATAAAATGAGAATGAAAAATATAGTCGTTATTGGAGCCCACACAAGAGATAGAAAATTTGAATTTAAATGTTGATGTGATGGATAACGGTCATATTTTTCATTTTAATGCGATAATAATGTAGATCAAACGGAGGCTAAAACAGATTACGGATGAGAAAAATGGATGGGCTTCCTGATTTTGATTCTACTGATGAACCCAGCTAAGCCCATAGCCCATTTAATAGCAATCCTCACAAAACCCTCTGCCATTAAATAGTGCAGAATTACTCGCAACCGCGCCTATACCAATACCTACCCTGTGAATTTGCCTCCGCTTCGAAGATGCAGATCTTCGTGAAAACCCTAACGGGGAAAACCATAACCCTTGAGGTGGAGTCCTCCGATACGATCGACAATGTCAAAGCCAAGATCCAGGACAAGGAGGGCATCCCGCCGGACCAGCAACGCCTTATCTTCGCCGGGAAGCAGCTAGAGGACGGACGTACCCTCGCCGACTACAACATCCAGAAGGAGTCCACCCTACATCTCGTACTCCGTCTCCGTGGCGGCGCCAAGAAGCGCAAGAAGAAGACGTACACCAAGCCAAAGAAGATCAAGCACAAGCATAAGAAGGTCAAGCTCGCTGTCCTCCAGTTCTACAAGGTCGACGACTCCGGAAAGGTCCAGAGGCTGCGCAAGGAGTGTCCCAACGCTGAGTGCGGGGCTGGAACTTTCATGGCCAATCATTTTGACAGGCACTATTGTGGTAAGTGTGGGCTTACCTATGTCTACAATAAGGCTGGTGATGATTGAGAAACGGAGTTATCTGAGTGAGAATTCTAGTTTTCTATTGTTTTTATTCCGTCTTAATCGCTATTTGGACGATTATTATGTTGGGTCTGTCATATGAATTTTGGTTGTATGTTTAAGACATTGACTGTCTTTTAATTTAGTTTACAGTTAAAGGTGTTAATGGATAATTGCTATTACTTTGATCGGTATCCTTCTAGTTTATTTTTGTATGCATGACGAGAATGATGTAGTTAATAACATTGTTCATCAATTAGGAAATGATGGTCTTCACTTGTAGAATATAACATACGTGTGATTGGGAGAATTAAGATATTTTTTGGTTGAGGCCAAAAAAAAAAAAAGGAGGCAAAGATGTACTCTCAAAGTTTGTTCTTATTCTCCTCCTGTTACTAAACAAAAACATTCTCTTAAATCGACTGCATGATTTAACCATATTGGGAGATGCTGTTGGCCTATAGTCTTTCCCATTTTCAGGTTGCCCCTTGACACCACTAGTTTAAATGCTCTATTCTTGTGGCCTTCAGTCGAAATTTGGTGTGAAAAGCCATTTTTTTAAGCGTTTGGAACTGTTTTAGGCCTCGTTCGGGAGGTATTAAAAGCCAATTAAAATTGAAAATATGATCGTTATTGGGTTCCACTCGTCTAATAAAAGTCAACAATAACGGCTATAATCAATTTTAACTCGATTTTAATATCTCCCATACAAGGCCTTAGGCTCATTTGGTTATTTTTGCGTTGCCTTCTGACATCCATGCAATGTTATCATGTTAAGTCCCAAGGGGTTAGGCACAGCCACTCGAGCATTTGACATCCCTTGGAGAGAGATTGAGTTAATGCTCAATTGGTATTAGCACACAATTTAAATCTCTCTTGGGGGAGGTCAAGGGTTGGAATAGTTGGGATACTGATAAAATCCATGTTGGAGCTCAACCCCCCAGTGGACCGTATGTAATACTCTTGAGTCTACGGACAAGATGAAAAAGGTCCATGGTCGTTACAGTAATGGATCAGAACTTTTATAGCAAGATAAGTTTTGGGGAATGAAACATTTGAGCAGTTTTCTAGAAAGGAGGTCAAGCTTAAGCTTTACGCCTAAAAAAATGTTTTCTAATTTTATGTATTATTTTAAATTTTTAATTATTCTAAAAATTATTTAATAATCAAATTAATACATATTAAATATCTAAAATTATAAAATACTATATTTACTTAGTAATTTTTATAATTAGTCAATTATAATTTTTTTTTTTTTAAAAAGCCTTGAAACTAAAATCAAAATAGAAGGGGTTTTTTTTTTATAAAAAAGGAAAAAAATTAATGAAGTACGCTTAGAAACGAGTTGTGCATTAGGCTGTCAACATGATAGTCGATAGCTTAATTTCGCACTTGGACGTTTCGTTTGTGCCTCGTGCCTAAGAGCTCTTTTTAAAACACTGCATTAGAGTAATTGTACATATTTTCCGAAATTAAGTTTAGTCAACTCAGTTTAAGAGAACAAGTTACCATAAAGGGTGATTGCATTATATTCCTCATAGACGAGAGAGATGAGAAGGATAAATTTTTGTAAGCAAGGCATCAAATAACGTAGTACAAGATCTTCAATAAAGATGGACAAGATTATTTCGTGATATCAACCTTGTAAATTTTGAGAAAAGGAGACTTTGACCGTGCAAGAAATCTTTTTCCTTTTTCTTTTTAATTTTCGTATGGGTTGAAGTTCTTTGCTCCTCTGCCTTGCTCGGTAGCTCGTAAACTACACAGTCTTCTCTTTTAATCCGTTAATATATATAAATGAATTAGAAGCAATGGAGATTTGTTCATTCAAGAGAAACATGAGCTTGTGATATGTCTACGCCTAATTTGAAGTTGTCTTCTTGCATCGAACCCCTTGAATTTATCGGGCTATGCTGATGTTATGAGTCTACACCATCTTAAAACCCAATACCCAAAAAGGCTTATAGCTCGAAATATGATTTCACGTTGTTGCCGATTTCCCACATATTGACCTTTATTGCTCATGTGAACATGGTAGCTAAATAATTTTTATTATTACAAGTCAGGAAATGAGCAGATAAAGGATAAGCACCGGCTGACATGAAATGACAATAAAATTTAACTTGTATTGTCCAAGGATATGTTAGTGATGGACAATAGCACGGAACTAAACCTTGAATGTAATAATAAATAGCCAAACTCTTACGCATGCTTCTTCTCCATCGGAGCCCTGCCATAAAAGAGAGGTTAGCAAGAAAGCTTACCTTAGTCTTTCTGCACTCAATTTTTGGTCGGTCGTATCTTCATTTCAAAATAAGTGGATGAACTTCCATATTGATCATGTATAATTGGATGTTTTGCATGTCGAAAAAGGACGAATTCAACATCTAATATATGTTTTAAATGGAATAAACTAATTCAACCTCACGAATGAACGGGGAAACATTCTTGAGAATATTGCATGTTTTCCTTTCACTAGCAGAACATATAGTCCATAGCATGGAATGTGAACCAAAGCCAACGCTAGATACCTGAAAACAGATGATGTCCAATAGATGTTCTGTAGAGTTAAGGCACGTGTAATTGGAGACTGGGAGATGAGAAGCAAAATAATTACCATAGTGGTGCCCATGGAGTAGAAAGTTCAAGGAATGGGTATGGCCACCTGCATCAAGACCCATATGTCATTCGACCATTTTTCAGTTTGTAAAGGAAGATGATCAGCTACAAAACTTTTCCACCAAAAACTCGATCACATGAGAATCAAATATTGAAGTAGAGGTGACAGTTTGAAGTACAAATGTAAAGTTCTTTTAAAATCAAATCAGAGAACTAATGAAAAGTTTTCGTCTCCTTTACCATGTGAAGCAACATGCGTGAAGAACCCACTGAAAAACAACATAAGCAACGCTCCAAAGCACAAAATAGACAAGCCCAAACCAAGGAAATGGCTGAAACGTAAATTCATCCATTAGATTAGCTGAAGAAAAAAGAAAGCAGAATAAAACTTCTACAGTAGCATGAAGAGATGAACATTGACGGTCTTTATACTTACCATGTTATTGACAGCAGAATCAAGGATAAGTAAAAGAGCATTTACAGAATGCATGCATCCAATCAGCTATCATATTAACAAAAAGTGAAAAGTTAGAAAAGCAGGAAAAGATTTGTTAGTGATCTGCAAATTTAGTTCATAGCATATTTCGTCTAACAAAGGATCCATGAAAAGAATTCTGGCTTTGAAATTAAGTACTATGTAACAGGTGAAATCAACTTTTGCCCAGATCAGAAGGTCATATAACTTACCAGGGTAAGTTGAAAATTTTCACCCGTCATGAATGGGAGCAGGAGGCCCCAAAAGACAATGTCAGTAAGCATAACAGCGCCTCCACAAGTCTGTTTAATAATAAAGTTTCGGCATCAGGTAGTGTTTTAACAGCAACACATTAAGACAGTGAACAAAAAAAATTAGAATGTTATTGAGTTTATAGCTTTGTATAGAAAGCAGCAACCCCGCAGTAATGTCATTCACAGCTAAATTTTTAAGAAGAATCAATAATAACCCACTTATCCATATAGAAGTCATTGCTTGAACTAATAAAACTGAAGTTCAGCCCTCGTCTCAGGTACCCTCTTCAATCAAGTCATACTGAAATGATATCCACACCCATACAATGAAGTACTTAAAAATGTCATCAGAGGCAAATGGACATGCTATGCTTAACCATATTTCTTTTCGCTTTTAATCCATTCCAAATTCCTTAGTGCTGATCATATTCAAATTTGAAGTGCACAATTTAATGATGGAGGGGACCTCAAAGTGGAAGAACAAATAGCTGGGCTTTTAAATAGCCTTCCTAGAAACCAAGTTCTCTTATTATACATTTTAAATTCCCCCAATTTATTGGTTATAAATTAGATTATCCATCTATTATTTTCTTTCAGTTAATCAAACCAAACAGATGAAGCAGGACAAATGCATATTATTTCCTATCAGTACAAAGCTTCAACACTTCAATGGAATTCGGACAGAGTAACCTGATAAATCATCTGCATAAGGTGTTCCCAAAATCCAGCATGTTGTTCATGCTTGGCCTGTTTCTCTTCGGAAATTGAAGTCATTGTATGTTTCCTATCTTCCGACTCCTTTTTGAGAAATTTATCCCTTTCCCCACTCTGAGAGAGGGGTCTTCTCGAGTAAATCCAACATCCACGGGCAGATACAACAGTACCAATCTGCATGTACAAGTTACCATTGAAACGCAGCAATATCCTAAATAAAATGTCAACTGAATATAATCTTATTTAGCGGATGATATGAAGAGTGCTAGCACGAGTCTTGGAAAGGGAGGAAATACAATGTTGTACATACAGCAAAGTAGACCATAACCAATGCAAAAGTCCACCTGGAAAGCAGTAGTAGTACACACAATTAGAAGCTATAAGTGAATGGTACTCAGGAAACAACAAAATAATTCAATGTGATAGGAGTATTATAATAACGACAAAGGGACAAAAATGATAGAAATCCTTCACACTACGAAGGGAAATTAACAACCAATAAATCTAGTGAGTGGGATCAAGAAGTTATTGAAAATTTTCTCTAAAAATTTAGTTCAGGGGACAAGTAGAATCCCTTCATCACATGAAATATCTTGAAATTTATGTAAAATTGGATTTTAATGGGGATCAATTCAATAAAATAAATTAGGGTTGGTCTTGAATTCATTTTCTCTAACCCTGCGGAAAAGGACTCCAGCATATATCCCGTTGTAATAAAGCAAAAGAAATTCTACAAATGCAGTAAACTGCTCCCACCTGGTCTCGCTAGAGCTCTTACAGAATTTTTCTAGTATATTTACTGATATTTGGTATGGTGGATCCTGTAAAGAAAAGAAACAAAAAATAGAAAACTCATGTATGCAACTAAAATTATAATCTCAGTTTGAATCTTTTAGTTTGCAAATCCTTACTTCCTTTTGCTACAACTAGGTTGAAACAGCACCACCTTGCTCTCTAGGCTTAGCTTGAAGGCCTAAGAGTTGGTCACAATGGAAGCAAGGTAATGTGGGTTTATTTTTGGTGGATACAAAAGTACAACAGATAATGATTGTGCCACAGGCATGCACAGATGGCTCAACATGTGAGTGATAGTTGCACAACATGCAGAAAAGAATTGGTACATTTGAGTACAAGACATGATTGCAAAGCTCAATGTAAATGGAGGCAACAATGTGCAACAAAAACAAAAATGGAACTTTGTTTATTGAGAATTAATCAATGGATAGTTTCCCATACTTTCTCTGTCTTGGGCATTCGTTGCCTTCAGTTGCTTGATAGGAAACCTCTTAAACGATGATGGGGAGGTGGGAGTTCTAAGTGCCAGTAAAGGGAAAAAATTGTTCTAGAATTAGCCTTCCTAAGCAAATTGTTATCAGAACCAAGTTAAGGCCAGCATGGTCCTGAAGGATTGATTAACTCGCTTGGAGGACTTTTTTGGTTCTCCATAGACTGATAATATCATCAACTTGTGCACGTTGAGCAATAAAGAGTATTGCACACTAAACTGAGGCAAGTCTTTGTAGTTTTCGTGTCTAATACCACTAATTGATTACATCCATGTTATGTCCCCATCATATGCAACGAAGATATTTAGTGACCTCGATGGAGAAGGTGAAATTTCCTAGTAAAAGAGAGCACTTCACAGTTCTACTTAAAGCAGTGTTCTAAAAAGTGTAAAGCTTAGTTAGGTGTGAAGGCCCAGCTTCAAGCTTTATGAACCTAAGCGGGAAAAAATTGTTTTCTTATTTTTAATATTATTTTTAATTTTTAATCATTCTAAAAATGATTTAATAATTAAAATAATACATACCAAACATCTAAAATATTTACTCATAATTCTTACAATTATACAATATTCAAAGGAAAAGTTTTGAAACTAAAGTCAAATAAAAGACTTGTAAAAAAAAGGAAAAAAAATTAATAAAGTGTCCCAAGGCAAGCATTAAGCAGTCAATTTGGCATTAGGCGCGCCTTTTAGATTATGGACTTAAAGGATCTATTGTTTTCCTCGAAACTTGGTGTATCAAAGCCTAAGGCTTCTGATGTGCGCAATTCTCTCATCCAAGTTTGTTTTATTGAAACAAAGTTCCTTCATATAGAGTTAATAGAAGTTTCGAGTTTTTTATGTTTGTTGTCTCCCAGCTTCAGTGTAAACCTCTTATACAATTGTTGGCAGACTAACTGCATCAAAGGCAAAATCTTTTGGTAGATTTAAACCCCAAGTCCCCAACACTAGGGAAAGTACTGTTCTTTTATTAAGTGATGGAAATCCCGTCTCGCCTAAGACTGACCAGGCTTGACTAGGAATTCATCAATTATTTGTGCAATCTAAGTCAAAGAATCTACTACCTAGATCTCAGATTAGAATTCTGCCACCTCTATCGCCGATTCGCCAGATTCTTAAAGTTTTTATATTACAGATTAATTAAAGTAAAAGACATAAATGCGATCCAGTTCCAGTAACCAATACGACGTTGTACTGTATGTATGAGGGAAGAAAATTCCGTACTGGGTGTAGAAGAAGAAGACGAAGAATCCGAAAGCAGCAGCAATCTCATAGAGCAGAAAAGCCATGGAAACAAAGGCGATCGCTCGGTAGAACAGAAGCCATTTTGGACTGAGGTTTCTCCAGCATGGGACCCACAAATCAGTGGAGTTGAGTGGGTTACTGCCGGCGCTGGTCCTCTTCTTGAGGAGGATAACTGCAACGGCTGCCGGGAGCAAAAAGATTAGAGCACATACAAGGACTTGCCATTGGAGCCAGTAATCAAAGCCCAGAACGTTATTTGCCTGAGAACGCTCCATTTTTGTGAGTGCGAGATTGATGCCAGCCTCAATTCAGCAATAGTTGACAAGCCAACAACCTGAATTGTAGTATAGGAAAATTGGTGCAAATGGTCTCAAACCTTTGTCATCTTCCACTTTGGTCCAAATATTTAAATATTGGCATAAATGATCCAAACTCTTTTTTATTTTTGGCATAATTAGTTCTTTTTGACAAATTTTGTCCGAAAATGTACTTACTTTCAAGGACAAAATTCATTTTACCCTAACTTTTAGCAAAAAGTAGCATTTATGTCCTAATCAAGTCTTAATCAGTCCATGTTTGATGCACATTTTTAAAGAAATAAATATATGGTTAAAAAAGAATGATTTTTTTTTTAATTTGGATGTAATATTATTTTATTAAAGATTGTATTGATGAAAATGAGTATTGAAAGAATGCATTTTTTTGTTTTTAAATGTGTATTAAACATGGCCTCATTCATTTTTATTTTTATTTTTACTTTTGAATTTCTACAATAATGATTTCCAGGACATAAGGAGGTAGATTGTAGATTTCAAGGAGCCACGTCCGTATGATATATTATTAACTATTGTATTATTTTTTTTTCAAATTTATGTATTATTGTGTTTTTCCACATCAAAGCATTTGTATATTTTATATTTTCATTCAAACGATCGTGTTATAAATTTAAAATTATTTAAACAAAAAATAATAATATTTAATTTTTTCTTTTTCAAAAAGTCCACGTCTTGACTCGAATCCACTCATGATGAGGTGAGCCCAAAAGCTTAGGCTCATTGAAGTAACAAGCCGAGCCAAGTCGAACCTAATGGACATGCTTTGCAAGACAATTCAATTTAACTCATTGTCATCCTAGACCTTGAAGTATAAAATATTTCCCCCTTTATTTTGGAACACTTGCACTTGGAGTCTCACTTTAAAATAATTTTAAGAATTGACTCACTAGAATAAATGACATCTTATTATGGCCCTGTTTGGTGGGGGTTAAAGTCAATTTTTTTAGTAAATTTTGATAAAAATTGATGAAATGTATAGTATAAAGGTTGTGGATCCATAAAATGTACAATTAAAAATAATTGTTGACTTAGGCTCTGTTTGGTACACATTATTTTTTTCATTCTCATTCTTCTACTCATTTTCAACCACACATTCTTCAATAAAATAATATTTTCTATCACATCAATAACTTTTTCTTCATTTTTAACCACACATTCTCCATCAATTTACTATTCAATAATACATTCTTTCAAAAGAATGTGTCCCAAACACAGCCTTAGACTTATATTAAAATCTAAATTTTAATCGTGGAAATTACACTAAATCATATTTTTTAACTTTCAATTTCAAAAATTAGGTTTAAGAATTATTTATACAAAAAATTAGATCATATTTTATTTTTAATATTAATATTAAATTAATTAACCTACCACCGCCAATCCACCCACCCCAACAAACCCTAATTCATTTCACAACAATCTATTATGTTCATCATCTCACACCTCCACCGATGACTAGCAGCTGTGGCACCCGCAGGACAGGCACGTGTCGTCGCCTAGTGCCGCATGAAGCAGAGTCGAAGCGAGGCGTTGCAGCACAATATCGTCACGTTTCTAGTAACGGTGACGGCGCACTTCGAATTTTTTCGTTTTCGCTTCATCTATTTTCTCTTCATTTGTTGTGCGTTGTGTTGATGGTTGTGGTGTAACGTAGCATAGTGTGGTGTGGTGTGGTGTGAAGAAGATGGGTTGATTTAAGAAGGTGGTGGTGGTGGTGATTTGTGGATACAAGCTGTGGTAATTGTGTAGTGGGGGTGGTGGTTGCGGTGTGGTGATTGTAGTGCTACAGGTGGTTTTGATTTTGATTTTGGTTGTTGTAAGTGGTGGTGGTGGTGACGGCGGCTTCCATATTTTTGCGGTTGTGTGGCGGGCGATGGTGATGTTAGTGGTGGTCGTGGTAGTGGATATGGTAGTTGTGGGTGTTTGTGACCAATTATTTGATCGATCGTGATCAACAAATTGGTTCATTTGTGATCAATAAATAATATGTGACCAATTATCTAAAATTGTGACGAATAAATTGAATATTTTGTCATCAATAAATTATATGTGATTTAAAAATTTGAAAATATGTGATCGTTAAATAAATTGTGACCTTTAAAATTTGTGATTTTTTGTGACTGAAAAGTAATTTTGACCAATTAATTTGATGATATGTGAAAAATAAATAAGTTGTGATTTATAAGTATGTAACTATGACCATTAATTATATAAGTGTGATCTTAATATATTTAATTAATAAAATATTTTTAAAAATATTTAGTTATCATCTGAGTTTTGAAAATTTAAATTTATTATTTGAGTTTTGAATCGACTTATATTTTTCATGTGATATATGAATTTTTCCAATTTAATTTTCACAAAAAATGGGTAATGAAAAGAATCTAGTAGTGTGTTTGATTGCATTTATTTTCTATAAAAAATATCGATTTTTCATCTAAATTCATATTTTGAACTGTTTGATTACTATTCTTTTCGATGGAAAATATTTTCCAACTTTTAAAAATATGCCTAATTTTTCTTATTTTCTAAAAAAAATATTTTCTTTTAGGGAGTAAATTTTAATTTTCCTCGAAACAAGGAAAATATTTTTTTTTTTAAGAATATATTTTTCAATTCAATCAAAACACACCAACAGGACCCATTAGCAAAAGGTGTCGGGTAAAAGACTGGGATCCAGTAACTGGTATCCACTCCCACTGGAACCCTTCTATTTCCATTTACCAGGCGGAGGTTGCCGGATTTTCCATTCCGTCTTGTATTTGATCTGGGGTGGAGTCCGGCGTTTTCCAGTAGCAGCCGATGCAATAGATTTCTATGCTTCTTGTTTAAACTAAGTCAATAAATGGTAGTATTATCAGCCGCGTTATACCGAGGTGCTTCTCTCTTTGCCCGCCGCTTCCACATTCAAACCTCCCATTTTTTCACCGTAAGTTCCTCTTCTTTGCTGCTTTAATTTTATTACTACAATTTCTTTATGTAGGAAATAGATTTAGCAATTTGTTTACCAGGTTTATTTTATGTTTTCAAATGCCGGAATTTGTTTGTATTTGGTCACCAATTTTCTCATATTTTATTGAGTAGTACAGCTAATAGTTTATTTGGAATTTGATTCTCTCTAAGGATATACAAAAGCATCAGCAAAAGCGTCTCCATTCTGGAGATTGGATTAACAGAACAAGTTGAGTTTATCTAACTTATTCTTTCATACTTAGCAATTAGAAACACTATGAGGCCAATTTGAAGAGCAATGAATTATCACTGTCATTCTTACTAATTTGGAGTTAGGAAAACACGGAATAATAATAGCTCTTGTTTATATGCCATTGGAGTCAGGGGTGGACCTAGGATTATTGTTCCGGGGGGGGGGGGGGGGGGG
>CAIGRT010165293.1:0-10794 GCA_903798405.1 Fraxinus platypoda | reverse complement strand
CTCTCACCTTTTTGTTGTCAAATTGTTTCCTGTTGTCCGAGACGATCGAGTGGGGGATACCAAACCGGCATATTATGTTCTTCCATAAAAATTTGGAAGTATTAGTTTCAGTGATCTTTGCCAGTGGTTCAGCCTCTACCCACTTTATGAAGTAATCAATTGCAACAATGGAAAAATTAGCATTTCCTCTGCCCCTAGGTAAGGGGCCAATGAGGTCCACATCCCACCTGCTGAAAGGCTAAGGGCTGGACATTGAGGTTAACTCCTGGAAGGGTTGCCTTTGGACATGGGAGAAACGTTGGCACTTCTCACATCTTCGAGCACATTGGATGGCATCCTTTTTCAAAGTGGGCTAATAATACCCCTGCCTCAATACTTTCTTAGCCAAGGCAAGCCCTTATGAATGATTACCACAAATGCCTTCGTAGATCTCACGAAGTACATAGTTGGCTTCCTCTTCTCCTATACATCGAAGAAGGGGTGAAGAGAACCTTCGTTTGTAAAGAATATTATCCACTAGTACGAAATGAGCGGATCTCCTCCTTAGCTTATAGGCCTCCTCTTTGTTTCCCGGCAAAATTTGATCTTTGAGGTAGGATATGAGGGGCTGCATCCAAGTTGGGGTCCCTTCTACTCACATGGTTACCTCTGCCGAGGTGGATGGCCCCAAAAGGTGCTCAATTGGTACCACAGTCAATAACTTATAATCTTTGCCGCTGGCCAGCTTGGACAGAACATCGACGTGAGCATTTTCCAGGCGTAAGATTTGAGTTAATTAGAACTTCTCGAAAGAGGGGAGTAGATTCATTACCAATTTGAGGTAAGCTACAATGGCCTTATCCCTGACTACAAAATTGCAATTCACTTGTCCTACAATAAGTTGGGAATCACTATTGATATAAAGTCTCTTTACTTGCATTTCTGGCCAGTCTCAGGCCGGCGAGGAGGGCCTCATATTCAACTTGTGACTTTAGGGCTCACCAATACCACGCATGCTCCTGAGCCTGTTTCTCCAGTTGAGCCATCCACAAATAAGTTCTAGGTGGGGGGCTCGGCAAGTTCCATAACCTCGTCCACTTCAGGGACATTAGCAAATTCTACCACAAATTCTGCTAGGGCCTAGCCTTTAACGATGGTTCTAGCCTTGAAGAGGATCTCAAATTCACTTAACTCCACTACCACTTCAATAACCTACCCGATGCATCAGGTTTTTGCAATACTTGTCTAAGTGGGAAGTTGGTAAACACATGAACTGTATGAGCTTGAAAGTAGGGCCTCAACTTGCGGGATGCAGTTATCAATGCTAAGGCCAACTTCTCTATATCCGGGTAACGTGTCTTAGGGGGTAGCAATGCTTTACTGATATAGTATACCGGTAGCTGGGTTGAGCCCTCTTCTCTTATAAGTACATCACTTATGACATCATGAGAGACAGCCAAGTAAAGTTGCAGGACCTCACCAAGCTTGGATTTTGATAGGAGGGGGGCCTGTCCCAGGTGCCTTTTCAACTCTTGGAAGGCCTCTTTACACTCCTCAGTCCATTGGAACTTCTTGCCTCCCTTGAACACCTTAAAGAATGGGAGGTATTTATCTATAGCCTTTGATATGAAGCGACTTAAAGCGGCTACCCGACCGGTCAAACTTTGCATATCCTTCGGTTTTTGTGGGAACCTCATCTCAACCAATGCTTGTATTTTCTCAGGATTTACTTCTATACCCCTTTGGTTGACCATGTACCTTAAGAACTTGCTCGATGCAACTCCAAATGCACATTTCAGGGGATTCAATTTCATATGGTACTTTCGTAAGATTTGAAAAGCTCTGTTAAGGTGAGTTATGTGGTCACCCACCTTTAAGCTTTTGACAAGTATATCATCCACGTAGACCTCCATGGTATTGCCAAGTAGGTCGGCAAACATCCTGTTCACAAGCCTCTGATAGGTTGCTCCCGCGTTTTTTAGCCCGAAGGGCATCATCTTGTAGCAATATAGCCACCGGTCCATGATAAAGGACGTGTGATCCTCATCACCTGGGTACATAGGAATCTGGTTGTAGCCAGAGTACATATCCATGAAGCTTAAAGACTCGTGCCTCGCGGTGGAGTCTACCAATTGATCAATTCTCGGGAGAGGAAAACTGTCCTTAGGACACACCTTGTTGAGGTCAAAGAAGTCAATGTATACCTTCCATTTTCCGTTGTGCTTCTTAACCAGGACCGGGTTGGAGACCCACTTAGGGTAGAGGGCCTCCCTGATGAAGCCGTTATTGATTAGTTTCCATACCTCTTCCTTTAGGGCTTCATATCGTTCCGGGTTTAAAGCTCGTCTCTTTTGTCTGTGCAGGGCAACCTTAGGATCAATTTTCAAGTGGTGGCAACTGACCCCGGGATCAATGCCCACCATATCCTCGTGCCTCCAAGCAAAGACGTCACGGTTCTCACATAAAAATTCTTTGAGCTTCTTCTTAAAGTCCGAATCCAGGCCTCGGTCTACTTGCAATAGCTTGGCGGGACGTGTTGGATCAACAGGGAAGTTCTCTAATTCCTCCATAGGGGCTGTTTGGAAATCGGTTTCAATGATGCGTGGGTCAAGTTTATCCAATATTGGCATTCTCGAGTTCATGGCATCAGTCACCATGTTCATGTCCCTAGGCTCGACTTTTCTTACGTAGTTAAGGTAGCATTCTCGAGCCCCTCTTTGGTCTCGTTTCATCGTTGCCACTCCCTGATTAGTTAGAAATTTTATGCACAGGTGGTGAATGGAGGTGACGGCTCCCAGATCCTTTAATGTGGGTCTCCCCAACACCATGTGGTAAGCAGACCTATTATCAACGATCAAGAATTCTATGAAGTTCAACGTCGATAAGGGTGACTCTCCCATCTCCACGGCAAGTATGATTTTGCCCCTCGTGATTATGCTATTCCCTGTGAAACCTTAGAGATGAGTATTGATGGGGGTCAGCTCATGGTCTAGAATCATTTTATCAAAGGTAGATCCAAAAAGGATATTAACCAAGCTGTCGTCCAGCATCCACTTTAACCCGTTCCGAGCCACCACAGCCCTTACAACTAGGGCATCACAATGGGGGTAGTGGACACCCTCTGAATCTTCATGAGTGAACACGATGGGTGGCGATTGACTCCTTCGGGAGCTGTTGTCCACTATATAGCTGGTTAATGGGGGGCCCTTTACTTCCAGGGCGCAATTCCTTTGGGAATTTCTTGTGTCTCCACCGACGTAAGGGCCTCCAAAAATGGTATCGATCTCATGGATGAGGGCATTCTTCGCCTGGCTTCAGTGGCCTCTTTGCTATTGTCGTCTATCTCGATTTCTATTTTCTCCATGCTCCCTCGGTCGGGGAGAGACTTCCCGATGGCGGGAAGCCGCCTCATCTCGCCTGGGCTGTGAATCATGCCTTTGCGGGGGCCTATCCCTCGACCTAGAGTTGTCCCGATTCTCATTTCTGGAATTTGAGCCTCTGGGATGTTGGGCAATATCCCTGCAATCAGCAGTATTGTGGCTATAGGAATGATGATAAGTGCAGTATTCCTGGGGGCTTGGTCTACCTCGAGATCCTGAGCCTCTCCCTCAGCCTCGTCCTCTATGGGGGGCCTGCTGCGTAGGTTGGTTTCTCTGAGGGTTTATTGTGGGTATATCCTCATAGGCCAGTGTCGGTACAGCGTTCAGAGTAGCTGTGGCCAGTGCTTGGCCCAAACTTGGGGCAATTTCATTGCCGTATTGATCTCGATGGTGGTCCATCAGGTGTGAGGTAGGTCCTCTCCCACGCTGCCTTTACTGGGGCTGGAGGCCTCTGGTAGCCCTATTCCGATGATCAATCAACTCTTCATTGGTAATCTCTCGCCTCATCATTTCTAACAGGGCGTCATAGGTCTTGGGATTCTGCACATCCCTCTAGAATAATGTGTTCATATTTAGACCTCCTCTCAGTGCAGATAAGGCTTCACGATCAGTGACTTGAACACAATAGGTCATCTCGTCTGTGAAGCGGGACAATAAACTCTTCAAAGTTTCGACAGGCTGCTGCCTCATGCCCTGGAGGCATTGAATGGGGGCCTCGCCTTCTTTGCTTATTGCGAATCTCTTCAAAAGGGTGGTTTTAAACTCTGGCCAACTTCTGATGCTCCCAGGTGGTAACCTGCTTTACCAAATTCCAGTTACTCCACTAAGAGTTAAGTGGAAAGCTCTGCATTTCACTGCTGGGATAGCGCCTCTCAAGCTCATATACGTTTTGTAACTGTTCAAATGCTTAGCTGGGTCGCCTCTCCCATCATACTTTGGCATCTTGGGCATCACATAGTGGCTTGGTACTTATGCATTCCTCAACTCTCGTGAAAATAGTAGGTTGTCATCATCATCATCATCATCATCTTCCAAGTCACAAGATCTTTGAGGGCCATCCGAATCATAATCTGCATTGGCTTCATACCTCGGTGGTGGAGCAGAAGGTCCTGCCTGATTTCTTGCCTCCTCCTCTCTCTCTCGATGCTCATTTCGAGGCGGCCTAACCTGGGAGGCATATCTTTGCCTTTCCTCCGGTTGCCAAGTCTCAGGAGATGGGGGCTGTGGCCTATTTCTGGGGGTTGGTGCTTCGTCCCTCTATCTGTGCCTCGGTTCGGCTGGGCTTAACCTGTCAAACACACTNTGATGCTGCCGATGCCTCACCCCTATAGGGCCGAATGATCAAACACGCTGGTGGACCTCTGAGGCCTATTTTCTGGTTCATATTCTGGGGGAAAGTTATCTTCCATATTGAATGGGGCCTTGGTGGGTCGGCCAAAAGGGTAGTTTGATGAGATATCAACTCCCATTTCTCTCTCAATGGGGCTAATTCCTCTGAAAGGCCTGGGAGGATGAGCCATTTGGCTTTATACCTCTTCTTCATGTTGGTATTGCTCCTGAGAAGTAGATGGAGGGATTGGACGACCTCCATGGCCTTGCATTTGCATTAATAACTCCTGTATGGCTAAGTTTTGATGGGTAATGTTTCTCATATTGGCTGCCATGGTTACCATCTCTCTCGTAAACATGGCCGCCATTCTCCTTCCGCCTCGCCTATGGTGGTAGTGGGGGCGATGTCGGCCTGCTGGGGCGGCTGTGACTGGGACTTCATCGCCACTCTCCCTCACACGTCTAAGGGGGGTGTCTTCCTCCGAACTCATCTCTTTCAAGTCTAAAACTTAGATATTTTCCAACTCTGGGGGCTTCATCTTGTTCCTTTTCAAGAACAAATCATTTTCCAAGGGGGATGCCCCAAACTATTTTCCAGAAAGCTTTTTCCACGGGTTGCTCGTGGTTATAGTGTAACTTTCCACAGACGGCGCTAATCTGTTGGCCTCAAAAAATGAACTCAACAGATGCCGGGCCCACTAGTGCATGTGGAACCCATATCCAGCACGTTAAGACAGATCCACGATTGAGATCACTCCAAAGATTGGACGTAGGAGAAACTCAACGACACGAAACGTTTCCGTTCGGACTCAGGCAAGGTTTATAGAACAAGATTGTGTGATGAACAATCGGTAAAGGCAATATTTGTAGTTATAATAAACTGATAAGAAAATAAGATATGTTGCTCTGAGTATTTGAAGTTTCATTAGTCTTCAATTGGTACATGGTGGGGGTATTTATAGTGTTACAAATGGAATGGTGATCCTTAGATCAACTTACACGTGGCTTCATCTCCTTGGCCAAAGCATCAAATCTTAGCCATCATGTTGACTTAACTACTTTACAAAGCATTAAATGCTCTTACATTGACAAGACAAGACACAGACACACTTATTACAAGGGTCAAATCAATCATTCATATGAGGATCTTTATCATGAACAAATCCTTGCACGTAGGCCGTCGCGAGCTGGGAGCCTGCACTGGGCCTCTATTGATAACAGAGCTTCGGATTTAAGAGGTGCCTTAGAAGTAATTGGGTCTCTGCTGATGCAGGGCCTCGGCCTATATAGAAGCAGGGCCTAGGTTATGGTGGTTAGTTCAGATCAGGTCCCACATATTAATTCTGATGACCACGTGGCAGTCCCTAGTGACGAGTCGTAACAAATTATATATAAAAAATAATCAACTTGAAAAAATTCTTAAGTTAAATGTATTATTCCATCATTGACATTTTCATCAATGTGCTTCTTTCTATAAATAATATGCTTTTTCATGAAATGAAGGTTCAACTTACATTTGAGCAACAATTTCTTTAGTAATAATTTTGTTAGATTCAAATTCAATTTCTCTATATACACCAAAAAATGAAATAAGCGCACTCAAGCGACTAATAGCAATATAAGTAGACATGTTCTCACTTTGTAACATTTTGCTTACTTTATTAGTATCATACAATATATTATACTAAATAACACTGCCAAACAAGAACTCAAAATTCATAATATCAGAAAATAAACTTTTAGCATCCCTATACGCTTTAGGTCATCACATATTTTCACAAAGAGTTTTTAAAGCGATTTTTCTCTTTATTCCCCAAAATACCAAATTATTCTTACAAAGAAAGCTAACAATAGAAACGATGCTCACAAAAACCTTTTCTAGTGTTCTCTTTCTTTGTTGATTAGACTTTGCACAACTTTGTCCACTATTAAATTCTGTTGTAATTTCCTTTCCGAATCAATCCATTTTCTCGTGTTATACATCTGTCCATTACTAGCTTCATGAAATCATAAAACTAAGATTTTTCTCATTATATCAAAGCATCATTACAATGGGATATGGATGTAACGATTAGAAAATCTGACAAATTTTATACGTTCCTACCAAAATGGAAAACGAAAAGAAATTGAAAAACACCAAAAATATATACAAAGGGCATAAAAAATTAAAGTAAAAAAATTATATCTCAGTGTCACTATCAAAGCGTTTAAACATAAGCTCGAGATTTGTAGAGCGTTGAATTTGAGAATGAGAAATTGACGAGGATGACTAAATAAGCAGAGAAAATAAAATAAAAATTAAAAGAACACGTAACCAAAAAAAAAAAAAAAGAACTGACGAAGAGAAAAAATAAAAGAGAAAATGTAGAGTCAGCCGAAAATGAAAAAAAAAAAAATGGAAAGTTAGGATTTTTTTTTTTAATAAAAAAAATGTGCTTTGAAGTATAAATAACTTTTTTTAAGGAAATTTTCTTTATTCTTTATAAATATATAAAAGAAAAATTTGGGGCCCTCACCAAGTTGGGACTTGAGGCAATTGCCTACCTTGCCTAAGTTAAGGTTGTCACTGAATTTTCCCCAATCAAATTTGTTAAGCATGACTCGTGGTACTTATTCGCAAAAATTCTATTTTGACTTGTGTTGTGAATACGACATCTATTGACTAAACAAATTCTATTTTATTGATTAATTGCTTTTACGTCCATTTTTTACTGTTGCAAAATTTCAAGTATAAATAGAATTATAATAGTGTTAGAATTTGGGTGTGACCCGAATTTTTTGTTGAAGATAATTTGGAGTTCTAATTAAAGTGCAAATTAATTAAAACCCTATTGAGAGTAGGAATTTGTGTTTGACTTGAACAAGACATTGAGATGAAGAAAATCAAGATTTTTGGAGTAAAGAACCCGAGAGTGGGCGTCTATTTTGGTACTCAAAATCGTCGTTCTCAATCCTCTTAGTTAAAAAAAAAAAATTCGGGGGCGGCACCCCCCCCCCCCCCCCCCCCCGGGTCTGTTTTGTCCATGTGCGATTTTTTCTATCCTTTTTCTTTTAGACTCGATTTTTGGCATTCTACTTCAACTACAATTGTACTATAAGGGTTTGAACGTCCCCTATATATATTTAACTCTTCATTATATTTTAGATGAAGTTAGATTAAGTTAGACAAATCATAAACACACAATCTTTGTACTATTTCTCCATATTATAATAAAATCTACATTTTCTATAAAATTACTTTACTTTTGTGCTCTTGTGATCAATTACTTCACATTGCACTTAATCTTTTATTTTTTTCACAACAAACTGGTGTTAGAGCTTTTCAGTTTTCATAACAATTGGTATCAGAGCGATTTTGGTATCTTGGTTGGTTCTTAACAAGTGGTATCAAAGCTTTTGGTGTTGAAATTTTTGGAAAGATCGAGATTTTTTGTGATGGCAACAATGAAGTATGACATTTCGCTATTAGATTACAATAAAAGATTCATTTTGTGGTAGGTAAAGATGCGAGCAATACTCACTCAGTTGAGATTTGACAAGATGCCCACAATTTGGACTATGGAGGAGAAACAACGGAGGGATCGAAATGCCATATCTCAAATACATCTTCATCTTTTCAATAAAAATTTTCATGACGTTTTGAAGGAGAAGTCGCCGCTACTTTATGGTTAAAATTGAAGCAATTATGCATGACGAAAAGTCTTACTAGCAAATTGTATTTGAAGCAACGTCTATATTCTCATCGTATGATAGAAGATACATTTCTTGAGGATCACATAACTGCTTTTAAAGGAATCGTCGTTGATTTGGAGACCTTGGAGGTAAAATATGATGAAGAAGACTTGTGATTGATTTTGTTGTGTTCATTGTCCGCCACATGCATGTCTTTTAGAGACACGATTTTATATTGTCATGATACTCTTACCATTGAAGAAGTCTACGATACTCTATATTCAAAAGGGAAGATGAAGCATCTTGTAGCATCTGGGGATCGTGGAAATGGTCTCATTGTTCATGGTGGTCGTTCGAGGGGGCAAGTCAAAATCTGAATTCAAAATTTGTAATTATTGTAAGAAAAAATGGCACTTGGTAAACGATTGTTATGAATTGCAAAATAAATCAAAACCAACTGCAAATCAACAATCAGAAATTTCAAAAGAAACAAGTATTGCAAAAAAATGCTAGCATTGATGGAGAGCTTCTACTTATCTCTGACTACAATTCCAAGCCTGATGAGGCTTGAATTTTGGATATAACTTGCACTTTTCATATGTCACCCAATCGAGAATTATTTTCAACATGTGAAGAAGTCTCAAAAGGTGTTGTGATTACCGGTAATAACACACCTTGTCGGATAGTTAGTACTCGTAGGGTTAGAATAAAGATGTTTGATGGGACGATTAGACACTTGATGTAGTAAGACACGTTTTAGATTTGAAAAAAATCTTATCTCTTTAAGCATTCTTAATTCAAAAGGGTACATGTACACCGTTGAAGGTGGAGTTCTAAAAGTTATCAAATGAGCTCTTGTAGGGTAATACAGATGCTTCGAGTAGTCAACATATTTTAAGAACTTAGGTGGATTTAGAGTTAGCTTATATACCGTTGGAGTCTAATTTGGAGAATACATCTCAATTGAATTTTCAAGATATGGGTAAATTCATCTTTCCACCAATATCGACGGTGTCATCGTATTCAATTGCTAGAAATAGACCCATTTTTTGCAGTATAATTCTGCTTATTTTGTTGATAGTTTGAATGTGGTTAAGGGTGTTGATTTTTCCTAAGATCCTTCTTTTGATGCATTCAGTTGTGATTCTGTTACAAGGCTTGTTTCAGTTTTGTTTGGTGGTCATTAGATCACTTTTGCCTCCAATTGGGGTAGCAAAGATAGAGAATATTTTCAATTCGAATTGTTGATGGAAAAGTTCGTCTGTATTTTTCATTGAAGAGTTCAATTTTATTCCTTACAGTGGAATTTGTCTACGAGTGGAGAATTCTTTTGAAATTTTGTTCATTGCAGTGTAATTCGTGTCAATGTGGAAATTGTTAGAATTTAGATGCGATCTGAATTCTTTGTTGAAGATAATTTGGAGTTTTTATTAAAGTGCACATTAATTAGAATCTTACTTGGAATGCAATTGTGAAATCTTATTCAAGTTTACTTGACAAATTCTATTTGGAAGTCCATTGAGAGTAGGAATTTGTGTTTGACTTGAAGATGATATAAGAATGAAGAAAATCAAGATAAAAGACCTGAGAGTGGGCGCTGTAGCACTCGGCGCCACACAGATTTTGGCCGGCACTGTTGCACCGGGCATGGGGCGCTGTGGCTCCTCTCGGGTTGCGCCACGACGTTGCCCCATTTGTTTTGCCCTGTGCGATTTTTTTATCCTTTTTCGTTTTGGACTCTATTTTTGACATTCTACTTCAACTACAACTCTACTATAAGGGTTTGGATGTTTCCTATATATATTTAGCTCTTCATTGTATTTTAGATGAAGTTAGAATAAGTTAGACAAGTCATAAACACATAATTTTTGTATTCTTTCTTCATATTATAATAAAATCCCAATTCTCTGCAAAATTACTTAATTCTTGTATTTTTGTGATCAAATATTTCATATTGTACTTAATCTCTTATCTTTTCATGACAAACTTGTATTAGAACACAATTGGTATCAGAGCGATTCTGATATCTTGGTTGGTTTTTAACAAATAAGTATTTGTTTGCCTTATGTACGTGTTAGGAAACATTTAATTAAAGAATAAACTCTTAACTTATTCGTGACGCTTCTTGTTGAATATGAAGTAGGGTACATTTTTTTATCCTTCTATCCTATCTTGACTAATAAAAAAATCGAGGGAACACTACAACAAAAACACGTTGCCAAAGACCTTTTACAACATTTGGACGTGTGTTGCAAATCGAGGTGTTGTCGTAGAGTAAGACCCCTACGACAACGTTTAATAAACGTTGTCGTAGGTCTACGGCAACATTTGTTAAACGTTGCCTTAGGGCTACGACAACGTTTAACAAACGTTGCCATAGGTGCCCTTTTTTTGTTGTTGTTGTTATAGCAGCAATTTATGCAAATTGATTGGC
>CAIGRT010165282.1:0-19763 GCA_903798405.1 Fraxinus platypoda | reverse complement strand
TACCTTATTTGTGTATTGTTCCCAATTGAAATTTCTAACAAGTAGAAGAATTTTGGGTCTTTGAATTTTAGCCCATTTTCATAGTGGGCTAAACTTGGAAGCCCAAAGTCAACATTGGTTGCATTTAATCTGACGCGTCAGAAACGTGACACGTCACACATTTTTACAACGTCTTAGTGGCAATAGTGACGCTGCCATTGCTGATATCCGGCACGTCTCACACAATATGCGTTTATAAAACCAAAATCACCGACGAGAAAGAGAGAGAGTGAAATGGAGAACGAGCAGATTTCAGAGAGTGTAAGGCGACGAATCGAGGAAATACTCAAGGAAATTGAAGTAGAGGAGGAGGAGAAGAATTATGACTAGTAAAAAACTCTTCAATTTCGTTTTTTTTCAGTGCATATACTGTTTGAAAAAAAATTGGAACATGATTACGATGATTGGATTATTTAATTTTATTTCGCTTCTGTTAAACGTGCATGTTTGGATTTATGGTTTTTGAATATTGAATATTGAATTTAAAGTTCTTATTTTTTGTTTTTATGAGCTCCAAATAATCTATAAATTTATAATGCTCCACCATATAAATTAAAATCGTCGGAAATATTGTTCAATTTTTCCTTTTTTTAGGAGGATGATTTTCACTTGATTTTCTCCCTTTGCTTTTAGTTTTTGGAAAATTGGACCAAGATTACGATGATTCGATTACTTTTTTCTTCAGTTAACAATGCATATTTTTATTTAGGATTTTTGGATGTCAGAAAGTAGAGATTGTAAGATTGAATAACGATGTTCCGATTGAATGTATAGTTGTTATTTTTGTTTTAATGAAATCCTAGCGATCACTATACTCTATGTAAATGATAAAGCCAATAGTAATATAAAGACATGCATGCGTGTACACCATAAGACCACGGATTTAGCTAAAGTAAAATTTGTTCAATTTTCAAAAAAAAAATTTCGAGGGGAATAATAATTCAATTGATTTTCTCTCTTTGCATTTGCGTTTTCCCATACTGGAACATGATTACCATGATTGAATTATTTTACATTTTTCTCATTTTAACTGTGCAAGTTTGGATTCAGGGTTTTTGGGTGTCAGAAAGCAGAGATTGAGTTCCACTGTTTAATTTATAGTGTTTATTTTTTATTTCATGACGTCCAAGCAATCACAAGATTTGTAATGCTCTTAATGCCTCTTATGTAAATGATAGACCCAAGATTAAGTTTGGTGTTTATCGTTTTACACAGGCATGTATACGACAGCTGATAAGACCATGGATTTAGCTAATGGATTTTACATTGCTTGTGTGTGCACGGAATAATCCTCTTGTTATTTTGATTGAAATGAAATTTGAAAAAATGGAAAATCAAATAGCAGAAATTGTTATTACTAGCATCCTTTATTTTTTGACATTATAGAACTCCATAATATCATCATCAATCAATAAAGTAAACTCTGTTCAAATTAGCTGAATGATTGACAAGGACCAAATGGTAGACAGACAATCCTTTAGTTCTTTACCTAAAGTGGTTTGATTACTGGCAAAGAAAACTCTGGCTTGCAGCAGCGGCTTGTTTGCTAGCATGTCTACATATATTTGGTTCTCTTGTAAGTGGTGATGTTATGACTAATTTCAGTTTATTTTTTTGTGGTTTTTAGCCAGCAAGGTTCTGCATCTGGTCATTTCACATATGACCGCTCTTTGGCTGCCTCGCATTCATATCTTGGTGGTGGGCAATTTATTAACATTTTCTGTTTCCTTTTTCTGTACTTCTTTTCTTAATTAAAAATAGTGGTTCCCAGAGGCTGAAGAAATTCCCAGTAGGATGGGTTTCTTGGAGGGTGGTGCTGTGCTGATCCTTCCTCTGTTCTATCTGGAAGGTACTAGGCTTAAAAATCTCTTTCATTCTGAAGTGGAAAATGGACAAACTGGTAGTGGGGATCCCTTATTTTTTCACCTTAAAAGTATCCATGGAACACTTCACAATTTGCATTTTGATTTCTTGCTATTTCATTTCTCGTTAATCTAGGATGCTTCCATTTTAATCACTTAGATCAAAAATTAAGGTTTTTATTCACACGGCCTACGCATTTGATTATGTCTTCAGTAGTAATGAATTAAGGAGAGAATAATTGCCTGTACGTGCCTAATTAAGATAACGATCTACACTCATTCCTACTCAAAGAATGATATGATAAGTTCTGATTTAACCTAATTGCCATTTCCTAGCCGAAAACTAAGAAAATGTGAACTCATTAGTTATCTGTTGTCCTGAGTAAGTTCTCTCTGTCTGCACGTCTCACAAACAGTTCTTATAGGCGTGTGCTACCTCTTCATTAGCTTTTATTTTTACTTAGCTTCACTTCACCCTTTTGCAGGAGTTGTTCTGTTCCCAGAGGCCACCCTTCCTCTCAGAGCAGTTTTGCCTAGTTATAAAGCTGCTTTTGAACGGGCCTTAAAACAAGATTATGCTCCTTGTACTATTGGTGTTGTATGTGATCTCCTTGCTATGCCTTACGTTATTTTCATCTGTATAGACTTTGTTCCATCATTGCTTTCCTTCGATTAATGTTAGCAATGTCTTTCAGGTTCGTGTTGAGAGGGATATTGTAAATAGAAGGTACAATCTTGCAACTACTGGTACAACTGCTGAGGTACAGAGTGAAAACCTTGTTTCATTTTTGTTTTTGAGTATTTAGAGGGTCCGAAAGCACCAGCCTGTTCCTTCTCCCTTGGAGAGTGAGAGATTTGACTGCTTACTAGCACTGTCCCCATACCACGTTAAGGTACGATGATGCCTAGATTTTAACATGAACCAACTCACCACCATATTTTCCAATAACCATATTGCCCTCTATTGGGTCCCTGAAACACTGAAACCAGCTGTTCTTATGTTATTTGTTTAGTAATTTGGGTTCTATTTACTTTTCTTTTATGTTGGATCCTTAAAAGCAAAAGGTCAAAGGTGCAGGACATCTCTTCACTGCAAATTAACTGAGGGGTAAAATTGGGTTACATTCAGTGTTTCTGTATTATGGCTGAGTTTTTCTTTTTTTACACAAAACAAAGAGTACATGATTTTGCAACTGAACTTTATGTTAGAGAGAAAAGCCAACTACAACCAGCATTTACGTGCATTTTTAAAATTTGTGTTGGGAGTATTATTTTATTTTTTTGGTTAGCCAACTGAATACACAGCATCTTGCTTGATAACTTTAAAGCAGATAAAATAAATTTCCTGTTGAAGTTGTTTTCTTGTTTAAAGCAATTATGAGAAGAGGATGATCTTATATCGAATGGTCATGCTGAAGAATTATGTAAACTATGCAAACTTAGATCTTAAAAATCATTTTTCATTCCATAAACTCAGGGATCTAAATGGGAACTCATAAGTCCCTTTTGTCAAAAGTGGTTTGTGATGTCTGGAAGTAGCTTTTTTTATTCTTGAGCTACAGTCTGACTTTCAACAGTCATAGAGTTTAAAGACCAATTATGTGCTGATAATTACGATCTCATGGAATCTGTACATTAACAAGTGTTATTTCATGCTGAATTCAAGAGACAGCAGAATATGATTGAGAAATATAAGCATGAGTTGATGAGGAGATGGCTTTCAGTGTTGGACACTGGAGCTGTACGATGCAAGTTGGTTGTTATTTTCCATAGTTGAGCTGCAGTTTTACCCTCCACATTGTTACTTCTCTTCTCCACAAAAATTATTTATCTAGTGTGTGTGTATCATGGAAATGGAGAATTTAGAGTCATAACTACCCCCAAATTGTTGGATGATACCTTTCATTTCATATTGCAATCCAATTGCTTTTACATCAAATCGATTTTGTAATTAATATGTGCATCTTCCTTGGCTTAAAATTGAAATATGGCTGATAAATATGTGCATGAGGAAAAGTAGGTGAAGAATCAATACTGTTTTACTGCTCATAGACTTCTTATTATGGAGGCAAAGGAAGTTTTGTATGGATCTCCGAAACTTGGTAGACATGTCTTTTAAATTTTTTACAGATTTATTATCCACGATAAAGTGTCGGGACTTCATTGTGCGAGCTAACGTCCTTTTGGATTGGCTTCTTTTCAACATTGCTGTCTTGACGTACCGTGCTGTAACTGTTGCCTGATATGCCATGAACTCTGTTAAGTGTGATAGGCTACTGTTACAGGCACAAAGACCAAATTTGGTATATACATTCTGAGCATTGTGTTCTGATAAGACCCAGCAGTTGTGCTTAATTTCTTTCTATTTGAATGTGCAGATTAAGCAATATCGGCGGCTCGAAGATGGCTCTGTAAATGTTGTTACCCGCGGCCAGCAACGTTTTCGTATTAGGCGCAGTTGGACTGATGACGATGGAGCAGTGAGTAACTGTTAGATATCTGACCGATTTATAAATGCTGTTCTTGCAGGGTTGACTTCTGAATTATGCTCATTACTTTATTGTCAATAGCTTGTTGGAGAAGTTCAAATCATTCGAGAAGATTTGCCATTGAGAACACCATGGGAGGCAGTCGGTAAACTTGCTCCATTAAAGAACTTGCAAATTGGTGGTATCTCAAAAGTGCGACCTTTAACTGGTTCTCAGGCTAACCCAAATAATTATGAGGATGGAAATGATTCTGATGCAATGTCAGAGGGAAGTTTTGAGAGGCTTCTTACAGAAACAGAAAGAAAGTTGCACCAATCTGGTCTTTGTTCATGTTATGGTTCTGATACTATTGATGAGTCAACAAGTAGTGATGGCGAGAAGTTTGGGCAAGATTTGGAATGCCAACCTGGAAGACCTCAGTTAGACAATGGAGATGCTAGTCCAGGGCTTGGGAAAACAGGTTTTCTGGATGTACAACCTTGCAACAGAGTGGAACAGGAGAAGTACCCTATAAGCCACCTCCGTGACGTTCCTAGAGCCTTCTGGCCTGGCTGGGTTTACCGCATGTACGATTCATATTCTCTTGCTCAGAAGGCAGCAGGTGATGTGGCTTTTCTTTCTTCCATCCCTACTTCGTTCTCTTGTCTTGCTTATCCCATGAACATCTGGAAGACTGGAATCGTAATTTGTGTATGAACATGTAGATGCATTTTTGTTTTTCAGTTTCTGGATATAAGCATCAATTATTGGCTAGACCATGAAAATGGCGGTTCTGCAAAATCTTTATATTTATTTTTTAGATTTCAAACGTTCAATTAGTCTGCAAGAGATCTTGTGCTTACTTTTTAGTACGGTTGAAAAGATAGGTACCGTATGAAATCATGAAAACTCTGAAATTGTGGATGAGTAATCTCCTTTATTATAATATTGCAGATAGATGGAAGAATGTCGTGAGTACACCGAGTATGGACGGGTTCGTGATGAAACCAATTCTGCTTTCGTTTCAGATTGCCGGTAAAATTCCTGTATCTGATTCAACGAGGCAAGAACTTTTGGAGATTGACTCGATTTCTTATAGATTGCGCAGGGAAATTGAGTTACTTGAGAGTTTAGATCGTATTTGTTGTAAAATATGTCAGGTAAAACAGTACTAAAGCAGTCTTCACTGTGTCCATTGACAATGTATATACACTTGTTTTTGCATGTGTATGTTATTGAGTCTTCATTTAAAATACTATTAACTTTTCTTTTCTTTCCTTTCCTCAGACTCTGTTTGCAAAGCGAAGTGATATTTTAGTGATGTCTACTGAGGGCCCACTCGGTGCATATGTTAATGCATATGGGTTTGTCTATGAGATACTGACTCTCCGCAAAGCGCAGGGAATTGCAATCGTAGGAGTTCCAGTAAGAGACTACAGCTGGTTTCCTGGGTAAGTTTCTTTTTCTTCTGATCGAGATGTCCTACGAAAGGCACTCTTCGTAATAGTTTAAACAGAAAGTAATATTGATGCAGGTATGTATGGCAAGTTACTCAATGTATCACATGTGGATACTCAACTGGCTGGTTCTTCACAGCCTTGAAGAAGGAAACGAGACCCTTTACTTTTTGGGGTGTTACTATCTGACAAATTCTGGACGAATCGTGTTGAAACTCTTGGAGATTAAACTGAATCGTGTAATTCCCGGTGCTTTCAATATATAGATACTATTTGATAGCATCTATATATAATTGTGTGACAGCTCTGGAGGGCAAGAATGAATAAAATGATGTAACCTGGAAATATGTGGCGAACTTGTGGCCAAGACTGTATAATGCACTCTTTTCTTATTTCTATGTTGGAATATCATTATAGGCAAATTCCTGTGGTGCGAATTATAGTTTAGAAGAATAGATCTGGAGAACTTTTGATTGAAAATAGAAGCAAACCTATGCATCTTCTAGAAATTGCTCGGTCGAGACTCGAGACCTTTCTAGGTAGGTCGCCAAACTATAACAAGAATTTCGGGTTTTCAAGGCCATCTATCGAAGTTAAGAAGCCAATTTATTACAAACAAACCGATCGACTGAACAAAAAATACAAGTTGTTCATTGCCTAAACTTGAAAGATATTGAAAGACCTTACAAACAGCAACAAAGAAAGAGCAACCGAGTTTATTACTACAGACACTAAAAACGAACTGATGAAAAAACGAACTTGCTGAGAGCATACTGAATGCAGGGTAAATCCGGGTTGATTAGCGATAGTTGCGGTAGACAGGAGTGTACATGCAGCTCTCCGCATATTTAACGAGATCCTTGGGGCGAGGGAGTCGGGAAGCCAGACCTGGAAGGCACGTAACCATGTGAAATTAGTGCTGCAACTATACAAAGTCGAAACACATTAGAGCCTAGTTGGGTGAATAAGGGACTTACCGAGTTCATATGACTTTGCAGCTACATTTGCTGCAATGTTGGCTGATATTTTTCTGATATTAGAGAATGGAGGATAGACAAGTCCCTTGGCATAGTTTTCCTCTGTCACTTCAGCTGCCAAAGCTTCCGCTACAATGAACATCAAAAGATCAAAATTATTTATGCCGTATATAGTGGAAAAACAAAGGTTATGCATGTTTCTTTCAACTTTCCTTTATAAAATCCCACACTAAAGTATACTCCTCGTTCTAGGGTGAGCTCCCTTGGGGGCGGTTTTCCAAAAAGAAAAGCTCACTGACCCAGAGAGTATATTTCTCTCTCGGGTAGCCTTCAGGCACCCTGGGACAAATTGGGTCACCAGGGGCTTGAAGGCGCCCTGCTCCCAATTCTAACGAATTATCAGTCACATGCATTTCCTTAAGTAGTTGTAAGTTGTAGGAATGCTTACAGGCAGCCAAAAGCAAATCGTCATGTACACGTATTGTACCAGACATGATCAAGCCCAAACCAAATCCCGGGAATATATAAGCATTATTAGCCTGCCAATATGCATCTAAATTAGGACAGTGAAAAAGCACAGATACAAGTGGTAGTTTTTTTCAGGAATACACGAGAACCTGGCCGGGCACAAATACTTTTCCATCATATTCAACAGGGTCAAATGGGCTTCCACTACAAAAGATAGCACGTCCCTGAAAAAGATAGCGCGACATGTAGATAAGACTTAAGAGCCAATGAAATAGATGGCTGAAAAATCCTTATACGGGTACTCAATAGATCCATTTACCTCGCTCCATGTATAAGCCTCTTCAGCAGTACATTCTGATTGTGAGGTCGGGTTTGATAGAGCGAGAATGATTGGTTTCTGCATATGGACCAACCGTCCATCAAAGGTTAAAATTTTCAGAGAGAATTTTATTAATGCATGTCTGGCTAAAGTTTAAATATATGGAAAAAGTTACTTAAATTCCAAAAAAGTTCACGCATTTACTTATAAGTAAACTTTTTAAGCTTAGCAAAACATGATCTTAGTACACATCCATCCAGAGATGTGTGTGTTTGGAAGCAGTGGGGAGAAGAAGAGAGGACAGAGAGAGAATACCTCATTGAAGGATGCCATGGCCTCTACGACTTCCTTAGTAAATGTTCGTCCAACACCTGAAGTTCCTATCAGAACTGTTGGTTTTATTGCCTGAAATCCAAAGAAATGTAGGATAACAAGAAAATATGCAAGCCAGAATTTTGATAAACAACGTAAAATCCCTAGTTAGAACATGAATGTCCCACCTGAACTGCATTTAACAGTTCCTTAACAGGTTCGTGCTCATGAGCCCAAGGTTGTTTGAAATGTTGAAGGGACTCTTTACGAGAACTAACAACCAATCCCTATTACAAAGTAAAGAACTTGTGAGTAAAGAATACGTTCTAGATAGAAACTTGTTTAAATTATACTAGTATGAAATGAGAGGAAAATGCAATAGATGATGGACATAAGTTAGTACCCTAGAGTCCACGAGCCAAACTTTTTTTCGGGTTTCTTCAATTGGAGCATCTGTCTGCAAATGCAAGTTGCAAATTTGATCAGAAAGATTTACTGAAGAAAATAATCAAAAGCAGACAGCAAAATAAGTTAATACCTTTTTGGATATCTCAAGAGCTATAAGCTCAGCTATACCAGTCCCAGCCTTCAAAAAGCCAAGAACTGAAGTCAGAAAACGAGCAGAAGTCGAAATAATGGATGCACGGTGAAATTAACAAAAACATAAACTTCTACTTCTCATTTTGATAGGAAACAATCTATTAATAGAGAACCAAGGGTATGCAAATTGTATCTTCACAAAAAAACAAGGCCTTTAAAACTATCTTACTACAAAAAAAAAAAGAATGATGAAGAAATAATTTCATAAAAGACAACTTGTTATTGCCCAGCAAAAAACATGAATACAAAAACAGTCATATATCCTTAGGGTGAATTCTGATATAACAGTGTTTGAACACGGGAACCATTAAAAACAATTTAAGCTGAAGGATAGTCTTATTGGGGGGTCGAGGGGGACGTGAGGGAATTAACCTCTCCAGCACCCAGGAACAAGAAAGTATGATCAGCTAAAGTCCCACCCACTACTTTCAAAGCTGCAATAAGTCCAGCTAGAACCACTGAAGCTGTACCCTGTGATGAAACAAGAAAACTATGAAGGTCTACAAAAGAGAACGAAAAAATTCTCTACCAAATAACACTTCTAATAAATTTACCTGAATATCATCATTGAACACGAGATGAGTTGTGCGGTATTTAGCAAGTAGCTCAAAGGCATTGTGGTTTGCGAAATCTTCAAACTAGAACAGTGACAAAATTTCAGGTTTACGGCAGCAAAGTGCACAAATTCCTGTATGCAAAAAATTCCTTGTACCTGTACTAGGATTTTCTCCCCATAGTTCTGCTTAACTGCAGACATGAACTCTTCCAGAAGCTCAGCATATTCCTGTATTAAAAACAGAAAAGTTGAAAAGCGTGTCAAACAAGAAGAAACGAAGTTAATTTGGGAAATATTTTGTTATTGATTTCATAATCAATACAAAAGTAAATTACGAGACCTCGCCAGTTGCTCTGTTTTGCCTCAACCCAATATAGAACTCATCGTCCAATAACTTCTTATTATTTGTCCCAACGTCGATGGTTATCGGTAGGCACTATCAAAGGTAAATGTAGAAAGTGAATTTCTGCAACCAGATAGCTAACTATTTGACCGATTACTCAAAAAGGAAACTTCCAACACAATTAGCATGTTTAGTAGGGAGAATTGAACGGCACTGGACAAAAAAGAGCTAAAATCTTGTTATTATAGTCCAATCCACTGAACTAAATATTCAAATAAAGGGTGTTCGCCATATTGGCAAGTGTATTTACTACCTTCTATGGCATAAATAGAAGAGACCGTCCGCTGAAATTCAAAAAATACCAAAATGTTGTAGGAAGAACAGGGTGGTGACAGGTGAGTAATTTCTAAATAACGTTATTATCATGGAATCTTGAAGAACAAGTGCTGAATTGTATTATGAGTCGGATCTTAAGCCAAAACTCTGTAACAGTTATGAAGAGCTATCACTTCATGTAGCATGAAAAATATTTGTATGAACAATCAAGAAAAAGAACGATAGGAAATATAGGAAATTAAAGAACAATAATCAGAGAGAAAAACAGAGTTATTTTATGCTTACAACTGAGGGACGAACACCTCCAAGAGCTGTATATAGAGAAAGTTTTCCAACGGGAATCCCCATACCCTGCAACATTTTTGAATAATTTTTGGTAAATAACATTAAGCCTCGTGCACAGACACACACGAGTCTCCATTTTTCAAGTTAAATTTCATGATCAGTGCATTCATATAATATGAACTAATGAAATTTACCTGACAGCCGAGATCCCCGAGCCCTAAAATGCGCTCGCCATCAGTTACAACTATAACTTGAATGGTCTTTTCGGGCCAATTCTTTAGAACTTCAAGGATCCTTCCCCTAAAATAGTCATATCACTTGACATCAGATAAACTAACTAGTAGAAAACTTCAATCCACTAACCACATCCCCACTTCAATTATAGGCAGATAAAATATTTNCAAGAATCCTTCCTCTAAAATAGTCATATCACTTGACATCAGATAAACTAACTAGTAGAAAACTTTGATCCACTAACCACAACCCCACTTCAATTATAGGCAGATAAAATATTTCGGCTCAACTTCATAGTAGAGTAGTAACTCATCAGAGAAAAGAAAGGGAAGCTAAGAGTACTTCTCTTTTAAGCTGATATAAAGACCCTGAGGGCGCCTGAAAATGCTTCCATACTTCTGGCAAGCCTCACCAACTGTCGAAGTATAGACAACTGGTAGCAGTTCTTCGACATTATCAATCAGAAGCTTATAGAAGAGCCTTTCATTTCTCTCCTGCAAGTTTAAGAAATAAAATTAGCATGTGAAAAGTAATTAGATCTCACACATTATTCACCATAATCACTTATGGAACAAGACACTAAGCAGTCGTCCACCGAACTTCTGTGAACGCATCTACTAATTGCTCTCATACAGGAGGTATCCTCATTTCAGAAAATGGAGGCCACCATATAACACGAGACCTCACTTTATATTACTGGAAGTGTTCTGTATATAGTGGCAAATAATTTTAGTAGAAACGAGTAGGAAAGAGCGGCCAAATAAATAACCTACCTCTGTATGCACGTGTTCACAAACCTTGTTGGATTTTTATAACAAAATTGATATCAAAACTAATATAAGAGTGCACAAGTGACTGTAGTGGGAATTTTTGAAGGGGTGCATTTACCTGAAGGTCCATCATGGCCATATATCTTTGCAATGGGAGTGTAAATTGGCGCAGATTGTGCATCAATCTCTTCTCCTGTAATCAAAATCGAACAGGGGTGATAAGAAGTGGTCTATTTTGTATAATAAAAAATAATAGGCCGCATGATCGATCTCTATGGAAAAGTCTATCTGGTGACCTGAAGTTCTTGAGTGAAAACGGCCGGGGGAAGAAGGCCAGTCAAGTAGTGAGCATCTCTTTCCTTGTCAGTGAAGGCCAGCCCTTTGTTGTGATGTGGATCACGCAACAACGTATAGCCGCTGAATAGAAATATAAACACTGTAAATCAGTTTCTTCAGCTAGAATATTCAACTCAGCAGTTCCTTGGATTCTTTTTTAAGATTAGTTTTAGCCTATTGAAGATAGAGGAAAGAAAAATGTAAATCCAACAACTAGGAATCAAACAATCAATGTTAAAAAGAAACAGATGCACTCCATAATTTCATAATCACCAATATAAACAAAATATGATTATACATTAAATCAAACAAGATGACGAGTCATGACTTCTGTTGCTATAACAAGAAATAAATCTTGTCAAGAAAGAGAGAGCATAGATGAATCATAGTATCTCAACACAACAGGCACAGTTCTTCATATAATCAAATCAGAGCAATAAACAGAACTAAATCAAATTATGCAAAGAAAATCAACGGAAATCACACAACTTGGAATTTATTCTATTAGATCAATTGCTCAGAAGAATACAAAATGAAACATCACATTTCAGTCATCTAATCAAGAAAATAAGTCAATCATCACGCATATTTTCAAATAAAATCACATAATGGAGCATTTGATTTTTTAGATCACCTAGCAACAGAAACAGTCCATGGGGTGATAAGCTGATCTTCAGAGGCTCTATCCTCACCATACACGTCCTCAACACCACCACCGACACCAGCTTTATCTTCCATGTCAAGAACTGATTCACCAGTCATTTCCTTAAATGTGCTCTCCATTGATGAACTTATCTTTCTCTCTCCTTTCTTGTACGCAGAAAACGCTCGTCTCTGCCAATGAAACAAACTGAAACACAAACAAGAAAAAATAACAACAGCACACAAAATTAAAAGTTCTTGAAAAGACATAAAGATTGTTGTGAGTTCTCTTGTTCTTGATTTCAAGAACTCAGAACACGAAAATAACAACATCCCACAGGATAAAATGAAGTTTCTTTTGTTTTCTTGTTATTTATCAAGAATCCAGACAACCCACCTAGCCCAACAAACTGGGAAAAGAATCAGCTTTTTCAATTCAAATATTTAACAAGAATGTGAAAGTGAAAAAATTATAGTGTGTATTGCGTAAGAATAGAGAGAGCAAAAGTGTGAAGAATACCAGAAAATTGTCTCGGGATCATAATGCTTTACATGTGGAGATTACAACGTATATATGTAAGTAATATGTGTCTCCGTAAATGTAGAGAGAGAGAGTAGGAGATTTGCGCGTTTTAGAGAGAAGAAAAAAAGGTGGTTGGAATTTACCAAATTGGGAGGCAAAGAAAAAGAATAAATAAAGGTTGAAGCTTTCTTTTCTGCCATTTTCTTCTCTACCTGTTATATCCATCAAAGCTTTGGCCGCGTGTGAGACACGCAGGCATACAAATTACTTTTCTTTTTTCTATTTTTTTCTTTTTTATAAAAAATTAGGGCCCAACCTTCAAAGTATATCTACAAAAATGTTTAAGAATTAATCTAATTTGTCAAAATAAATTGTCCTGAAACAGTGCCAGAAGATGAGTTGGGAGGAAAATGACGAGAAGAAAAAACTATCTTTATTTAATTTTTCCTATATTTAGATTAATTCTTAAACATTTTTGAAGGTCCACCAAATACAATTAGTCTTCTAATTTTAATATTTCAATTTCTTTATTTAAAATTGCTTATTTCAAAAGAGAAATCAATGTCAACTTTTTACACCTTGTTGCTTAAGACATTAAATGGTGACTTTTTTTAGCATTTTCTTCATGCGGCGTCTATAAGCCACGTCTTTTACCCTTTTTAGTTTTATTTTTATTTTTCCTAATGCAATTTTTTTAATTTTTTAGAAAGAAATAAAAATCTAGAAAACAGGTCAATAATCTTTCGAGACGACCAAAATTCATCTCGTTAGTTCTATTTTTTTGTTTGGTCGGATATCATCACGTTCAAAACATGCAGTATAGGCTTTTTGTTTTCGACTAGGGCTATTTGTTGATTTTTTTTAATTCAAAGAAAACTCATTAATTAAACCATTAATATGATGGGCATTTCGACTATGGCTATTTGCTGAGTTTTTTCAAAGAAATCCCATTAATTAAACCATTAATATGATGGACCAAGTAAACCGCACAATTAGCTGGACTACCCTTTTGCTTTGAAATTGAATTTATAACAATTAATAAGTGACTTATTTTTTAAATAATTCAATTATCATTGTACTTTCTAGAATATTTTTCAATTATCATTGAACTTTAAAACGTCTTCGAATTATTACTATACTTTTCAAAATGTTTTTCAGATGCCATTGAACCTTTTCAAATGTTTCCTAGATGCCATTAAACTTATCGTAATATTATTCATCCGTCACTCGTCGTTTTAAAAGTGAACGGAATAGATGACATGATGGATTAAACGAAGAATGGGATAATATTTTGATAAATTCATCAAGTCCATTAACGTTTAAATGATGAGTGACGGTGACAAATGAGATTACATTTTAGTAAGTTCAATGGCAATTCGAAAAGTTTTTAAAGTTCAAAGGCAGTTGAAAAATAACTGATAAAGTTCAATGACAACTTGGAGAGCGTTTAAATTTTTGTGACAATTGTGAAACATTTAAAAGAGTTGAGTAGACAATTTCGATATTTAACCCTAAAATTATTGAAGTGCTTGGATAAAATTACTAGTAACTTTTATGACAAATAGTATTGTATGGCACAAAATGTGTAATTAATAAATAGATAATAGCAGTGAATATGCAGTTGATATTAACGTTTGACTATGATTGAATAGAAAAAATAGAACTTTTTAATGGCTTTTAATGTTTGACGAACATATAGTTATATATTTAGAGCATGTTTGACACCTATTAATTTATTTTATGGTTTGTTAAACTACGCATTCACACAATAAAATATTCTATACGTATACTAAAAAAAAATTTCCTACTTTTAAACACACATTCTCTTAAAAATACTATTTAAAACTCTTTTTTTTTCCAATTAATGAGAATTAAACATATTCTTAATTGGTAGGTTGAGGTGGTGATGCCCCCCCCCCCCCCTTTTTTTTTTTTTTTTTTTTTTATGTTTAATGCACAAATTGTAAAATTGTTTGATAAATCACCTTCAATATATTTATTGCCAATTTTTATTTCAAAATTAATTGACGTGGGAAAGAAAATAACGATGGTAAAACGTGACATGATATTTTTAATCAATTTAACTCATCCAATTTTTAATCAATACAAAATTTAATAATCTTAAGAACACAAGCAAGTGCATAAAAAGTCGTAAAGATAACAAATAAAAAGGACCACCAGAGCAAATTGAATTTTTGCCACCAGAGCAAGACTCGTGAAAATCATGATAAAATTTATTTTCCACGAAAATATAAATTTTTACCAAAATTTCTACGTTTGGCGTGTTTGATTTTTTGGTCATGTGATCATATTTTCTTCAAAAACAAGAAAAATATTTTCTTTGGAAATGGGTAATTTTTATTTTCGAGATAATTCACTCTCTCTTTATCTCTTATCTATCCATTCTCTCATTTACCTGTCAATAAAAAAATGGACAAGTATAATAATTTTTAGATTGAAAATTAAATCAATCAAAGACATTCAATTAATAATTTCCATAACAAATTCTATGCAATTGAATTGCCTAAATTTTATTTTATTTTTATACAAATTCTATATTCGCAATCAAACGCACGTTCAAATTATGAAAAAGTGAAATTAACAAAGTGATAAAAGTCATTTTTATTTTTTCAGCGTTGCATTCACATTTGGCAGTCAGGTCAAGCCAGCTGTGCAGAGTTCAAAATTTTGAATTGACTTTTTGAGTATATACTTGGCCGTTGACAACTCCAAGTCAATTTTCGACCTCAAATTTTACCTATAGGTCCTCTTTGAGCTACCTTATTGTAGAATGGGAACGAAAAATATGGTCGTTATTGGGGCCCACACAAGATAGAAAATTTGAATTTAAATGTTGATGTGATGGATAACGGTCATATTTTTCATTTTAATGAAATAGAAAGGTGGTCCAAACGGGGGCATAATTAAATAAATTTATGTAATCTTGAGGTCAACCACCTTGATCCTTGTCCTGTTTGGTGATCATTTAAAAAAAAAAAAAAACATTGTTTTGAATATATGTGTGTGAGATTAAAAAATTTGTGATTAAAAAAACATTGTTTTAAAAAATATGTGATTAAAAATTAAGAAAAAATTATGAATATCATAAAATTTATTGTTGAAAATGATTTTTAAAAAATCACCCTCAAACAAACTCTTAGTAAGCTGGATGTGAAAATCTAGGCATAAATAAAGAAAAATGAATTGTTAATGTCAACCGCTTTATTGGTTGGATCACACAATTGAAATGTCTTTTTGTTTAAACTAGCAGTAAGCACATGTGTTGCACGTCTTATATATATATGAATAAAAATTTTATGAGACTGAAATGTAATGTTTTGTTTACTTTTTTGTTTATGCTAGACATTGGTTGGATCCCCTATTTTCAACCATTAAAGCGACATCGACAAGCTTTTTGGTACAAATGAACACAACGAATAATCAAATTAAGAGATAAGTAAACTAAAGGTACATAAATGATTTTCAAAATAAAAAAAAAACTACTCATTTTGTCCGTAACATAAACTTTTTTTCCTTAAAAAGTAAAAATAAAAAAGTATCTTATCTAAACACATTAGAAACAAAAAATTACTTACTCATCATGCTAGTCATTTTAATCCATATCATTTATTTTAAATTAAAAATCAAAGTTACATTCAGAACAGATATAGAAATGAAAAAACGTAAAACAAAAGTTTTTTTTTTTTTTTTTTTCCTTTTGAACGGAATTAATACAAATGGAGAAATGAAAATTCTCCCTTTAAATGTATCGAGATATAAATCTTTTTCTTCTCTTTATATATTTATATTTGTTTGATCCACATTATTTTCAAAATACTTTTTCATCTCTCTTCTTTTCAACCACACATTTTTTACTAAAATAGTATTACATGCAAACTCAATTTTTTCTTATTTTTTTAACTACACATTCTCCATTAATTTACTATTCCAAAATACATTTTTAGCAAAAAAAAAATGGAGCTCGGGCTACTAATACCCGTTGATTTTTATGCTCATACAAAAATGAACATGCAATAATAATAAAATACATAATACTATATTAATTATTTTTTAGAACACATAATATTAATTTTTATTAACATTTAAAAATTTAGTTTTAGTGAAAAATGTGTAATTGAGATGCGAAATGTGTATTCAGTGGGGGTGCATACAAATATAGGAAGGGCAAGTAACTTCTAATTATTAGGAGATATTAGTAAGGTTTTTAAGATTGTTGGATAATTTCTCCCATCTTCGACTCTTTCCTTCCTAATTATATATTGATCACATTTAAGCAATTTTTTTTTTTAATTTACTATCATTTGTATTCGAATAGTTATATTATCTATTATATTAATTAAGCGTGCAATTTATAATCTATGAATGAAAATGTTGACAATGTTATATAAGGACAAAATGGTAGATTGAACGTTTCACATCAATCTCCACATTTTATTTATATATATATTGTAATTATAATATAATTATATAAGCAACGTTGATTTCAAGCGAAGCTCATATATATAAATAATAAATAATATAATATATACATGTACATATGAAATAATATTTATAATATATTAAATGTGGCATTAATGATAGATTGATTAAAATTTAATTTCATGTAATCTCCTTATGGTAATTAATCTACCATTATATTAATGCAACATTTAATAAAATTTAAGTAATTAAACTTAATTTGATTAATGTAAAATTCTAAGTATAAAACAAAGAGCGTTACACTTAAAATGAATATTAAATGAAGTTAAATTATAATAAATGGTACTATATTAAATATGTAAGGATAGAATTGACATATAACTAAGTCCATGTTTGACATACATTCTTTGAAAACTCATTTTCAACCACACATTTTTCAATAAAATAATATTTTACATTACATCAAATATTTTTTCTTACTTTTTAATCACATATTTTTCATCATATCACTATTTAAAATACATTATTTCCTCAATAATATCCATCAAACACCCCATAAATACATAAACGTAAAATTGATATTCAAAAGTTTCTCCCCAATCCACACTTTTAATATATCGTGGATTAATATTAAGAAATTGAGATAAATAGTAGTAGCAGACGGCGTCGTTTTGAAAAGGCACCAACATGCATCGTTTTCCAGGACAAATGAGGACAGCATAAACGTCAGCTTTTTGGAACAAAACGGCGTCGTTTATTAGGCCAGATAAGGACAAAATAGCAAAAGCTCATGAACAGTGCCAACCTTAAGGCTCTTATGATATGGAGAAATGGATTATGGATATAAATATAATCAGGTTAATTTCACAAACGGTCACTGAAGTTACCTGGAAATATCTCCATAACTCCATGGGATTCGGCCGAAATATACCCACGAAGTTGGCTACCGAAAAATCTGAAAATCTACAGATTTTTTGGGCGAGTTTGCGGCACTTTTTCGGCTGAATCCCATGAAGTTATGGAGAGATTTTTGGTGGTAATTGCAGAGAACATTGTGGGCTTTCCAACGGTATCCAAATCCGGCAGTCTTGGTGGTAGNAAATCTGAAAATCTACAGATTTTTTGGGCGAGTTTGCGGCACTTTTTCGGCTGAATCCCATGAAGTTATGGAGAGATTTTTGGTGGTAATTGAAGAGGACATTGTGGGCTTTCCAACGGTATCCAAATCCGACGGTCTTGGTGGTCGGAAGTTGCCCAAAAATTGCCGTAAAATTTGCCCAAAAAATCTGAAAATTCAGTGACCGTTTGTGAAAGAAATTTAAACTTCAATGACCGTTTGTGATTTTCAGGTAACTTCAGTGATCGTTTGTAAAATTAACCAAAATATAAACATTGTAAAACTACAGAAGTATAGACAATATAAATTGAACTGTTTGTCCATGTATTACATTTTTTTTTGACTGGACTTTAATTATTTCTTACACTTTTTATAAATAATATTTACTTCACATCAAATAAAATCCATCAAAATTAATATTTTAGTCAAATTATCATGGTATTATTATTTTACCGCATTCTATATTAAATTTATTTGTATAACTTAAACACATCAATTTTTTTGTAAATATATTTTAACGCATTAACGTATGATATATAATTTTAATTTCATACGTGAAAAGATAATAATAATAATAAATAAATAAAAACATGTCATGAAACTTTTTAAATTTTTTTTTTTTTTAAATTTTACAAANTAATAATAATAAACATGTCATGAAACTTTTTAAATTTTTTTTTTTAAATTTTACAAATTAATGTAATATGTCATCGAAATGTGGATGTGTAGTATAATTTGGACGTGTTTTGTATTTTAGTAAATTAACGAGGACAAATATTTTAATATATTGGACAATAAATTAGGAGATTCATTGCCACCTAAAATAACAATAATCACCGCTAATAATAAATAACATTATTATAGTTTTATTACACCGCGCGACTTCTTATTTATCTAATTTCATAAGTCTGAGCGTTCGACAATGCAATTGTTTGTCTAATTTAAAAAAAAAAATCAATTTTTTATTTAAAATTTTGTATTTTTGAAAGAGAAATCAACTGTCAACGTTTTAGTTTTTACACGTTATTGCTTAGACATATGAACATATGATGGTGACCTTTGTTTTAGCAATTTCTTCATGCGGTGTCTATAAGCCACATCTCCTACCTAACATTTGTTTATACTTTTTCTAGTTTTTTTTTTCAATAAAAAAAAAAAAAATTCTAGAAAAATGGGACGAGAGCTTATAGTGAATTCATCGCGTTATTTTATATTTATATTCGTTCAGGTCTCATTACCTACAAAACATGTGTATATTATATGTCCTTTTTCGACTATGATTATCCGTTCAATTTTCTCGACGGATATTTATGAATGGAACAAGCTCATGTCCAAAAGGGAAAATTATAAAAGCCATAGAGATTAAAAAAAATATATGTATATTAATACTCACTATATCAATTTTTTACGCTAAAAAAGATGGATTTTGCATTTGTCGTCAATAAATTAATTTCCAAAAACAAATTAATTACTTCCATCCAAGATGGACCCTGGTGAAAATTATGATAAATTTGTTGGAAAAAAAATGAGATATTGGCTGACTTTGGTATGAGTTTTGAGTGGGACCCGTTTGACTATTTTGGAAGATAAAGATTGACTTGTATTCTCCTTCGTGAGTATATCGAAATCATATATTTACTTGTCAAAATTGATGCTTGGGTGAATGAGAAATTGAAACT
>CAIGRT010165228.1:0-16149 GCA_903798405.1 Fraxinus platypoda | reverse complement strand
GATGCATGAGTGGGAAACGTGTGGGAGTGGGATAGGGTAATTGATAGGGATTTTGGAAACCCGAGTTGACCAAATCCTATCACTTTAAGATTCTCACACATTGTCAAATCAATCCCAACTAAAAAATATAAAATAGAATAAAATAAAAACAAACAAACACATCATACACGTGGCACACTTTCTCTCTTTCCTTTAATTTATTATTATAATATTTTCTTCCTTAAATTGACAAAATCAATTACTAATTACCCCCAACTTGCCATTAAGTTTCTAATCTCATCAANCTTTCTCTCTTTCCTTTAATTTATTATTATAATATTTTCTTCCTTAAATTGACAAAATCAATTACTAATTACCCCCAACTTGCCATTAAGTTTCTAATCTCATCAATTAATCCAATTAAAATACAATTCAAACAATATCTCTCAACCTCGACATCTTTGGCTTCGCTAATCCAAATTCACTTTGTCTCGAGCTTAAAGTGCATAATTAATTACGACTTATCCAACGAGCCTAATATTCATATACTTATCATATTCGGTCAAAATATAAATATATGAACAAAATAAAAATTGAAATTGCTATATATCATTTTAGTCCCTAACTTTCAAAACATCAAGATATAGCACACAAAATTTAAATTTAAATTCTATTCTATGAAAATTTTCAGGGGCATTACAATCTTGAAATTGTTAGCTGGATTGGATGAAAAGTATACCCCTATAGTAGTTCAAATTAATAGCAGAGAGTCCATCTCCTAGCATGAATTGCAGTCTTTGCTCATGACTTGTAAGAGCAGAATTGAACATCTTAGTACTCTGAAAAATGGTCTGACCTCAGTCAACTTAAGTGAAGCCTCAGCTAATTTCATTCACAGTTCAAATACTAACAGAGGAAGAAGGTTTAGCTATGGTGGAAGAAGTAACAACTACAGGGGAGGCAGAAATAGAGGTAGATGAGGCAGACAATTTGCAAGCAAAGGTCCGTGCTAAATCTGTGGGATGAACAACCATTCGGTAGAAAAATGTTTTAACAGTTATGATGAGAGGTATATGGGTACCAAGCCTGACCTCCACTATCAAAATAACTCCCCAGAACCATATGCTCTTATAGCCTCTTCTAGGACTGTTGCAGATCTAGCTTGGTTTGCAGATTCAGGTGCCAGCAATCATGTCACAGCTGATAAGGGAAATCTGATTGAGGCACATGAATATGGTGGTAAAGAAAGTCTTGATGTTGGTAATGGTAACAAACTCCACATCTCTCACCTTGGTACAAATCACCTCAACACACAAAAAAAAAAATCACGAATTCTTAGTAATGTGTTGTTAGTACCTTCAATCAGGAAAAATATGTTAAGTGTTTCACAATTAACATCCGACAATGGTGTATTTATGGAATTTCATTCTAATTTTTGTGTTGTTAAGGACAAAGAGACGAAGGAGGTGCTGTTGGAAGGGAGAATTAAGGATAGACTGTATCATATTGAACTCCCAGATCAAGTTAATAGGTTTCCTTTTTCAAAGTCAGTCCACTCAAATTAGTCTAACTCTTCAGCTTTTGTTGTTCAGTCCAAAAGTGCTACAGAGTATGAGTCTAAATTGAAATTGTCGCGCATGAGGCTTGGACATCCTTGAGGTTCTATGATGTCTCAAGTGCTTAAACTCTGTAATGAAAAACTTGATGTGAATGAAGTTAATCATTTTTCTGATGCATGTCAACTTGGCAAAGCACATTCCCTGCCTTTTAAACTTTCTCCTTCACACTCATCAGCCCCTCTTGACTTGATTCACACGGATGTTTGGGGTCCAGCACCATTACAGTCAACCTCTGGCTTCAAGTATTACATTCTATTCATAGATGATCACAATAGGTACACATGGATATATCCTATGAAAAACAAATCAAAAGCCTTGAACTCATTTATTCAATTTAAGAATCTAGTTGAGAACCAGTTTAACAGGAAAATTAAAACACTTCTAATTGGGAAGGTGGGTTCAAAGCATTTACTGAATTAACTCAACAATCAGGGATGGACACGTGTCTTTCCTATCCTCAAACCTCTCAGCCTAAAATGGTAGAGCTGAAAGAAAACATCGACACATTATAGAAACTGGGCTAACCCTTCTTGCTCAAGCAAGCATGCCCTTGCATTATTGGTGGGAGTCATTTCACATAGCCACTTACCTCATTAACAAATTACCTACACCTGTTCTTCAAATGAAGTCACCTTGTCAAGTTCTAAATGATGAGCAAACAAACTACAAGTCACTTAAGTGTTTGGATGTGCATGCTTTCCCTGTCTAAGACCTTACCAACTTCATAAGTTTAGCTTTCATTCCTCAAAATGTGTATTCCTTGGCTTCAGTAATTCACATAAAGGTTACAAATGTCTTAGTTCAACTGGTAAAGTTTACCTGTCCAAGCATGGACATTCAATGAAAAGGAATTTCCATTTTAGTCAGGTTTTCTCAATAAAAGTAGTCACTCGCCTGAAACTATTGTTCAATACTTACCACTTAACATTATTCTTAATCTTGATCCTACTTGTTCATTGATACAATTCATGCTGATGCAACTCAACTATCAACACCTCACAGTCCAGATCCACTAGAGGCAATTGAAATTGAGGCACCAGAAGTAAATGAGAATGAAAATTCAAAAAGTAGACATGGATACATTGAAAGGGAAACTCAAGAAGGCACTGTAAGCGTTGAGGCAGAGCAAACTGAGTTAAATGTTGAGGCAAATCAAGAAGAGATAGAATTGAGAAGACAGAATGTTGATCATCCTATGATTACCAGAAGCAAAGCTGGTATTTTCAAACCAAAAGTGTACACCACCCTTTGCAAAGAATACAAAATGGAACTAAACAAGACTGAACCAAATGATGTTCTTGAAGCCTTGTCTAACAAGAACTGGAAAGGAGCTATGGAGGATGAGTACAAAGCCCTAATAAGGAACAAAACTTGGAAATTGGTACCGCCTTTGGTCAATCAGAAGGTGATAGGAAAAAAATGGGTATTCAGACTTAAACGTGACATTGAAGGGAAAGTATTGAAGTATAAAGCAAGGCTTGTTGCAAAGGAGTTCCTACAAACTTCAGGCGTTGACTACCATGAAACATTTAGTCCAGTAATTAAGGCTTCCACTCTAAGAATAATTCTGTCACTTGATGTCTCAAAGGGTTGGAGTGTTAGACAAGTTGATATTAACAATGCCTTCTTGAATGGAAAGCTAAACAAAGTAGTGTTTATGAAGCAGCCAGAAAGCTTCATTGACAAAGCCAATCCAACTTTTGTTTGCAGACTTGAAAAGGTTCTCTATGGACTCAAACAAGCCCCTAGAACGTGGTATGAAAGCTTAAAATGAACTCTCTACCAAATCTTTACAGCTCCTTGTTCTTTTATATGAATCAAAGGCAAGTAATTTTCTGCTTGGTGTATGTTGATGATATAGTAATCACTAGAAATGATCACAAAGTGCTGCAAGGCTTCATTGACAAACTGAACGCACAGTTCACACTAAAGGACATGGGTGAACTACATCAGCTCTTAGGAATTGAAGTAAGGAGATATGAATCGAGAATGCGTCTCACTCAGGTTAAGTACATAAAGGACTTGCTGAAAAGGTTTAATTTTGAGCACCTTAAACCTTGTGCAACACCTATGACAGTAGGTAAGTGCATCTCCAAAAAATGAAAGTGAGAAAATGGCAGATCTCTTCTTATACAGAAGTACAATATGTGGACTTCAGTACCTTGCACATACTCTACCTAATATAAGTTTTGCAGTGAATAAGTTGAGTCAATTTCTACAAACTCCTTCAGACATTCATTGGACGGCAGTAAAGAGGATTTTCAGATATCTAAAGGGTACAATTGAACAAGGTCTATGGATCCAAATGAGTGATAGAATGAACATCACGGGGTTTGCTGATGCTGATTAGGTGTCTTGTCCTGATGATAGAAAATCAACAGCCGGCTACTATGTCTATCTAGGAGATACCTTGGTGGCCTGGCCTTCAAAGAAACAACAGGTGGTAGCAAGGTCAAGTGCTGAATCAGAGTATAGAGCACTAGCACAACCCTCTGCTGAGATAACTTGGGTTGAGTCACTACTTAAAGAAATCAAATAATAGCCTGCTTCACCTCCTATTCTGTGGTGTGATAATCTAAGTGCTAGTGCATAGCCTCTAATCCAGTTTATCATGCTCGAACTAAACACATTGAACTAGACATACATTTTGTAGAGATAAAGTTCTTGAAGGGAAGTTGAAGATACAATACATTCCATCATCTGATCAAACTGTAGATTTGTTAACCAAACCACTTGCTCATTCTAGGTTCTTGTTTCTTAAAGACAAGCTTGGAGTTCATGGATAAACTCAAGCTTAATGGAGGATGTTAAAATGTATACAAGTAGCTATAAAACTAGCTGATCAACATACTCCAATGTAGGCGTGTGTACTGGAATATTCATGCTTCAGGTTGTGAGCTGATTGTACACTTGGGACCACAATTGATTGTTGTAACCGTATTGATTCTTCACGTGCAATTGTATTTCTTTTACTTGCTCACCATTTCAACATTTTGTATATATTAGCAGCCATTGTATTTTGTATTGTATCGAATAAAATCTTATCTTCTTCTGGTTATTAAGCTCTCAATTCAGTTTTTCATTGAATTCTAACTCTCCATTCCATAAAAATAGTCCTATTTTCCTTTTTCGTCCTTCCCAAATTATAGTTCTATTTCGTATTTGAAACTGTAGTTAATATATTAGTTTCATAATATGGGCATATTCTTTATTATCACAAATATAAACTACTCCATTATTCAATTGTAGTTGGAGCAATAAATTAAAAACCAAAAAAAATTTCATATTTATTTGTATTTGTATTGGATGGATTTGGAATGTTGATTACCTTGATTTTTCATTAAACAATGATTAGTACCGAGAATAGTTTAATTACCTTGAATATTGCATTCATAATTTAATTACTTTGAATAGATTACATTAATGTAAAGGTATATTATGAAAAATGATAGTAAATTTTATTATTTAACTATATTAACTCATTTTTTTTAAATTTGTGTAAAAAAAAAAAAGAAATATGAATATCTTTATGGGATGAAGGGCAATGGTGGAGCCAACACCCGGCGAAGGGCGCGGCCGCGCGTGCTGGCTCCACCGAAATCGCTGTCGTCGATCGAAAATGGAAAGAGACAAGCAACAAAAAAGAATCAGGCGCTGAGGTTGAAGATGAAGATTGGGCCCATTTTTTTTTTTTTTAATTGTGATGGTGGGCTTTTTTATTATTTCTTATTGGGCCTCTTTTTTTTATTAAAAAAAAATAGGCCCAAGTCCCAACCAAATGCCCAAACCCAATCTTATGTCCCCAAATTTCAATTGCAAAGTAGAAAATGAAAACCGAAAGAGCTGGCGGAATCTCAATGCCTCTCTTCCGCCTTGAAGTCTAGCATAGTCGCACCCAGTGCCAGCGGTCCCAGTCCCTTCCCTGTTGCCGGCAGCCTCTGATCTCTGCCACTACCCATTGACCTTCGCTGTTGTGACTTGTGAACCTACTCCTCTCTTTTATTTTTAATGTTTTTGGTTTTTGTTCTTTCGGAGTTTAGTTTTAACTTTTTGATTTATCATTTATTATTTATATTTTATAAATTAAGTTTATGAGTTATGGATGTGTTTGGAAGCGTGTAGTGTATTGTTGATTGTAAGGATTTTGATTTTTGTGAATTTGAGAATTTAAGAATATTGAAGATTTTGTTGTTGAATATTGAGGTTTATGATTATGAAAATTAGGAATTTGTAAATTTGAGAATATTTGATATATGTGGATTGTGAATCTGATTTGTGATAAATGACAATGATAAATTGGGGAATTTGTGATGAATAATAAATTTGTTGATGGAAATCGAAATTTTAAACTTTGTTATAGACTGATAGCTCAACATGTGATAAACTTGGTGTATATGATTTTTACGTTTTAGTGCATTTACATTTAGAGTGCGTTTGGTAGGGATTTTTGGGGGAAGAATTGATTTTTGAATAGTGATATGATGGGAAATGTGTGGTTGAAAAAGAAGAAAAAAGTTTTGATGTGATGGAAAATATTATTTTATTGAAGAATGTGTGGTTGAAAATAAGAATTGATTTACTGTAGAAAATGAGATTTTTTACCAAACAGGCTCTTAGTTCGGAGAATTTTTAATATTATTTAATTAAATATTAATAAATGGTCAGACGTTGACTGTCGACGGTTAATGATCAACGGTCAGCGATCGTCGTAGCTGATCTTGAATCTTGGATCTGCTACTGATGGAGGATGTAATTTAAAGTGGTTATAAACAACTATCAAACGTGCTTTAAGACTCACAATTTATTAGGAAGGTAATTACCAAATTTGTTAAAATATATATATTCTTAGGATTAAAAGAAATAAAAAATTGTTCATGGTGTAAAGAGTAAGGAATTCATATTGCATGTGTTTCATTTTTGTGTAAATTTTGATCAAAGCCATTACTAGTTATTTTATTTTAAAACAGAAAAAACATAGCATTTCATGGCCACACTGCTGTACCTCCTAAAAAATTTCTAGGAAAATTAAAAATTACTTCTACTACTAAGCCAAAATTAAACTTTAATTTCAATCATATAAATTATTACTCCACACATTCCATGGCCCCACTGCTACACCTCCTAAGAAATTTCTAATGATCTTTCCCGTATAAAGGCATAATAAGATTGACAAATTTATGGATCTTGAGGAACTATGTTAAGAGTCAACTTCGAGTAATCAAAATCCTTTTTTATATTAGTTATTTATTTTATCTATAATAAGTGTGGGTCTTTTAGTTCTTAACATGTATTGTAAAATAGTGGTGAATTTGAAAATGTCAATCTTCAGACGAATCTAATTGCTCGCTCATTTGAGCTTTTTGAGCCTCTAATACTATTGTCAACCAAAATTTACAAATAATCAATAGCAAACATATGCTTCTGTCAGCAAACATTCTTAAAGTCAACCAAAATCATGCGAGAAATTGTAATACGAAGCCTCACAATCAATATTTTGCATAAGCAATGAGCAAATACATTTTTGTTAATTTTACCAGCTACTCCACATAAGCAAAAATCATTATCAAAGCACATGTAAATAAGAATGTCAAGCATGACTTCACAATCGATAAACGGCACGTGGATTGGTGAATAAAATGGAAAAAGTTAAACAAATTCAGTTAGAAATTCACTAATCAATGACTGCCATATGTCATTAACAATTAGGACTTAATTATGATCTCATTAGAAATCTATAAATATGCAAATTTGGGAACAAATCTGAATAGCATCCTTACGAAAATGCGCATTCATGTATTTGGTACAGACCATGTCCACTCGCATAGAAATATTTGCACGTTGAAAAATGTATTTGACTGATGCAATTATGAATTAGACTTTTCATAAGATCACGCATTATAATTAGTGCGTGGATTAAATCCTTACCACAAGGGTAACTCCAACTTCCAACACTATTTGTTGATTATTCAATCTCGTTTTCGCTAAGAGTCAGTTATCTAGTAAACCAAGCCAATAGTTCAGTAAAATAAATTTCTGGACTTGTTTATTACAATGAATTATTATAGCAAATGCCATCAAAATTCAAATAAAATCAAAAACAGTTTGCTTAACGAAAAACCTGAACAAAGTATTGAACCTAACACAAATTATTAGCCTTGAAATTTGGGTACTATTTCTTGTCAATTAAAATTTATAAAGGATCACGTTCTACTTTTGCCAGCTAACATTCTTAAAGTCAAACCAAAACTATGTGCGAGCTCAAGATATGGTTGAAAATGCGAAGCCTCAAAATCAATCTTGAACATAAACGAGCAAATATACTATTAACTAATTTCACAAGATATTTTACATCAACAAAAATCGTTATCAAAGAACACATGAATAGGAACGTGAAGCATGACTTCACAACTAATAAATGAAAAACGCATAGGCTAGTGAATAAAACGAAAAAAACTAACAAATTCAGTTAGACATTCGTTAATCAATGATTCCCAAGTATCATTAACAGAAAGAACCCAACCCCTGTTTGAGTCTCATTATTTCAAAATTCATTTTTCTCCAATCTTATTTTTAATCACACATTCTTCCAATAAAATAATTTACACGTAAACTATTTTTTTCATTTTTTACTTTTTAACCACACATTCTTCCAAAAATCACTATTATAAAATCTATTTTTTTCAACTAAATGGGCTCAAACAAAGGCTTAATTGCACTCATGACCTCATGAATCTATAAATGGGCATAAGTGAGGAAATTATTAATCTCATTTTCGAGATCAACAATGAATTCAATGCCCTCTCATCATCCATACTATTGAGTTCGAACCAACGAGGCATCAAATAACACAATTTCTATCAATTAAATTTCCATCATGGATGGCAAGCTGGTCGATGGCTTTCTTTCACGATTGGAAGCTTTTTCGGCGGAAGGGTCAAAGCAAAGCCAGATTATAGTGACAAAATGAAGGAAGAAAAATAAGGGATTGTTTTGGTAATTTGTAAATGTAAAAGTCAAATCAAATTTATTTGCTTTGGACAAGTAATGGTAAGTAGCTCCATCCCAACATGAAACAGCAATTTTTCACAGTAGACAGACATTACGAAACCCTTTTTATCCACTTGCATCAAGGCAGACAGTCGTTTAACGTGTCTAATTTACCATCCATGTAAAAGCTTCTTTAAACACGAGATAATGTCACAAGGGTTACGTTCATATCCCCAACACAAAATGACAAAACCGAATACGTAAAATTGTTATGAGGTTGAATAGTTATACTGCAAGAAGACTCAGCTTCTTTTGCCAAATCTTGTTAACAAGCACCAACATGCTTGAAAAGGCTTTGAGCAAATCATTGCCTCAAGCTTTCGACAATGTAGGAGGCATATAGATCCCTGCAATGATAAGCATGCAATAGGAAAAATAGCTGTAGAAAGTGCTTATAAATCGTAAACAGACTTAAGATATTCGTATGAATTAAAAAAAAAAAAAAAGCAAAATAGTTGATTTTCAGTGTAAGTAGAAGAATTTCAGATGACTCACATTGAGTACTTGATGGCATCAATTCCTGCTTCAGCAGGCAGAAAGTCATCTACTGCAACTGCCTTGTTCTCATTTTTCTTGTCTGTTCAATAGAAGTAAAGGATGTAGAACCCAAATATCCAAGAGAGTGAAGTACACAAATGAATGCCCAGAAGTTAAAACATGAGTATGAAACAATGAGCGCTATTAGTATTTTGATGGATACAATCCTCGAAAAAGCGGCGAATTTCAGCAAGACGGTGTGGCGGAAGTTCCTTTATGTCCGTATAATGGCGAAACTCAGGGTCATCAGCACATACGGCAATTATTTTGTCATCCTTTTCACCCTGTAGCCCAATTCACTTGAAAAATTATTTTTCAAACCAAATGAAAGCAGTTCCAAATTTACATGGAAGAACAATCTAACTACCAACTTTAAGACTACTACAGATTTCTAAGGTCATACACACTGAAAAAGTCAACAGTATGCTGATAAGTTCTCTATGAAGGGTATGGTTTATAACTGAAAATATCAACTCTTCCAAGTTATATTAAAGCAAGTAACAAGTATAGTCGATCAATATTATCACAAAATTAAAGTAGGTCGAGCTATCCAATAGTTAAACACCAAAATGAGAGTCAATTTCTCGAACCTGTCTTTGAAAGTAGTATGACAACTCGAGCACGCTTCATTAAGAGGAATTAAGAACTCTGAATTGCACAAAGAAATACGTTTACCTGATCTATCATGGGCATCAATCCAATTGCACGTGCACGCAAGTAAGTACCAGGTAGTACAGGTTCCTGTTAAAAAATGAATCCACTTTGAGCACTTTTAATTAGTTTGTCGGAATAGAAATTACTCGTGTAACATCTATAAAAGCACACTTAGTAAATATGAAAGAAACCTGCATCAGGACCAAAACATCTATAGGGTCGCCGTCTTCACAAATGGTGCGTGGTATGAAACCATAGTTGTGTGGATAGACAACTGATGAGTAGAGAACTCTATCAACCTAAATAAATGTTTGAAAAAAAAAAAACCACCGATTACTTGATGAAGGTGCACAAAAAAGGGACACAAGTCCCAAAAAAAGTTCTTAATGAGGAAAATCGTGCAATGCAAGCTACAACGGTGAAAACTTAGATAATGATAAAGTGGTTTTAGCTACAAATACAGCAATGCCAAGGAATTCTATTTAAATGACCAAAGTGCCCAGAGACAAGGAGAAGTGCATGCATAAAGTAAAACCTGAAGAAGGACATTGGAAAAGTTGGAACTGTGTTCATATAAATAAGAGAATATGGAAATTTTCATCACCTAGTATCATGATAAGATGAACACTGCACAGCAGCAGACACGAAATACTAAGATAAAAAGGATAACAATATATACATTGAGAAAAGAATAAACAATTCATTCCAAAAGAAAAGTCAATGGGGATGATAATGAAGATTGGTGAAGTATGCTATGAGATAAAGATCTTCAAGTCCCGTAAGACATGCATATTGAGTAGAAACATAGAAGCGTATCTTGAAATGTAGATGGTGAACAAAAATGAATTTAGCTCCTGTCCATTTTGCTAAAACTGAGGACCAGGTATTTGAAGTACTGATATTTCTTAAGGATTAAGTAATTTCATAATTCATGGCACATAGATGAAATAATTACTCACTTTGATAAGGCCACTGGTTTTGTCAAGCTCATATTTAACTTTGCTGCCTTTTCCAATTTCAATCACCTGCCATGTAACTTGGAATCAATATATGAAATTACAAATTAACTGGTTTATTTGCTTCATCACAGTAAAGTTTTTATATGTTACAAGAAAAAATTGACCAACACTCGGGTAAGATAAATATAGCAAGGTGACAGGATACAAGGGAATACAGATTTTCAACAGCGAAAATATAAGTTTTTCACATCAAACTTGCTCACATGGAAGTCAATAATATAGTAAACATAGATGGGATGGTCTGCTCAAGTCTTGCACTATATACATGACAACAAAAGAATAACATGAGGTACCTATACCACTCTGGCTCACATATAGTAATGTGTATTTGATGAACCAAAGAGGATTTTGCTATGCTTAAAAGTTTCGAGCGTGTATATAAGCAGAAGAACCACTCACACAGTTGAAAATTGCTGGAGCTCCTGGCCCTAAACAAATATCAAATCAAAGTTAATATTAAAACAAATAAAATCATAACCATGAGATTGAGGGAAAAACCTACAAAATGTAAACCAGCAAACATACTGATCTACCTAGAATCAATTCCACCAAGTCTAAGATCAAGGTGGTAACTAAACATAAACTAGATAGATAGTTGATACTCATTTTATATTATATGTAAAAATATGACCAGCATTCATGATCTAGAAACTCTTACCAATTTCCAGATCATGCCATGGATGAGCAGCAACAGATCTCCGTGACATGGAAGAGAGAATTCTTTCATTGAGCACAACATGAGTGTTTCCCGAACTTCTTATACTCACTTGTCCACCATTGTCAGCCATATTATAATACCCTGCCCAAAAGAGAGAGATTAGCCAAATTTACTAAACCACTAGCAGGACCCAAGTTATGTTGAGGCCAACCCATGGCCCACCGCCAAATAAAAATTTATAATTTATTACAAATGGAATTTTTTTGAGAAATTGTACATGCAATGGACCAATCATCATGGTGAAAAGCCACAAATATACTATGCTTTTGGTAACAAATTTTTAATTGACAAAGTGTTGGACACAAGAAATTAAGTATTAACTATTTCTCAAATTTGATTTGCGGTTCACCACTTCAAAAAGATGAACTTGTAGAAATCAAAATTCTTCACAGATTTATAGTGAAGAATGATTGGATGCAAGATGGACAGTGGTTTTCTAACAAATGTTACAATACCCTACACTGTAAGAAAAACTTTTGAAGGGATTAGTATATAATCTATCATAGGTGAGTCTGTAACACAATGAGACAAATGGATAGATTGATGAAGTGCATTTAGAACGCCAATATTAACATGACCATTTTTTCAGCATACTGTTTTTGTTTGTTGATCATCGATGTAATATGCCTATAGTTTTAAAATGTTTCATATGTCTATTCACAGTTCAAATCCACAATTGAGAGACTTGTTCGACTTTATGGTCGAAGGGTTTTTGATGAATAGTTTCTCTTCAATTAAACTAATATTTAAGAAAAAGTGAGGAAATTACCAACAAATACTAAGATAAAGAAACTGTTACCAAAAAAATGGGTATAACACTAGGCATGAATTTAAAGTTTCTAACAAAGACACCATCAATGGAGTGAGTATTACATATTTAAGATCAAACTTTCCTTGAATTAGTTTTCAGCCCCTTATTCAACTGAGTAGACTAGACACGTGGTGATAAGAAATATGGTTAGACAATCAATCATTCAATACTAATTAAAAACATTACATTCATGGATGATCAAGACTGGTTTGGAAAACTATTCTACTTTGGCATAGCATTTTTCCTTGTGGAAAATGAGATTCAATTTTTTTTTTTTTTTTAATGTAATACAAATTTCATCAATTAACCAATTTAGACATACTATCCAAAATTTAACTACAACGAACCAAATAGCCATCCAATGTTTTCGGATTAAAAAAAAACACCCAACAGTTCTACTCTGCTAGTGTAAATAAGAAAAACCACACAAAAAAAAATTAAAATTACAGGTAATTACTGCATCAACAGTACTAAATCCAAAATCACAATCCATTTGCACGATTAAAAAATTAGAAAAAATTAATTCATTGGATTGCCATAATCCCATTCATCAATAGCAAAGATCAAAACCAGAACACGCTTCACCACTAGTAAATCAAAACCATCTGGTCGATTAAAAAATCAAAAAACAAATACCGTTCGAAAACAAAACGGGTGTCGATGAAGTTACTTTACCAAACAATCATCCTCAGTTACTAAAAAAGATATACAAATGCTCACTCAAGAAAACAGATAAAATAATTAAAAAATAATAATAATACCTTGATATTGAGATCAGGTAAGTGTTACTTACAGTCAGAAAGGGGATAGAGAATTTGGAAATACGAAGCGTTTCGGTTGGCCTTCTGAGAGGTGATGAAAAGATTGTGTGTTATGTGTTGTGCGTGTAGAAGTTCATGTAATAACTAATAAGAGGGTGGGAAATTGCACTATCGGTCACCAACCCAGCCCTGATCTATAAAATATAGCATATTACTGTCTAGATTGGTCACCCATGTTTTTAATTTTATAAAATTATACTCACTCCATCCCAATTATATAGGTTGAGTTTTCTTTTTCTCTTGTCCCAAATATACTCGTTTCCTAATGTAGAATATTTTGTTGTGTTCTTTTACTAATATACCCTTATTAAATTTTCTCCAATTAATATGCAAACTTCTTGAAAATTCAAATTCTTTATTAATTCCAACAATAATTTAGTTTTACACACTGAAAATTAAATAGGGATAAATTAGAAAAGATCTTGACAAAAATTAAGTTTTCTTAATCCGTATGAAAAACTAAACAAACGTATATAATTGGGACGGATGGAGTATTTTATTTTGCAACTTGAAAGAATGCCTAAAAATTCAAAATTAAACATGCTATCACAAGAATCACGTGACAATTTAACTAGATTTGAATGATTCTTACAAATCTGGACGGGTAAATTTTTGTTTTTCTGTTTGTCGCAAATAATGGAGCTTTACGTTGCTATATATGTCTGTTTGAAAAATCGCTCACTAGCATATCAAACTAGTAAGGACATTATCAAGAGACATTGAAAATTATCCATTTTGAGTCGAAAGCAATGCCCATCTTAAAAATAAAAAAAAATACTCAAATAACAACTAAGACAAGCTGTGGAGGAAGTGAAAAAGGCACATGAACATTACAATTCCAATTGAGAACCTATTGTGATTTATAACAAAATGTTGGACCAATAGTGTAATTTATTGTTAAACATAAGGATCCATTGGCTAATGAAAAATTAAGTTAAGGACCAATAGTGTAATGTTTCGAGATATTCCGTTTTTTATTCTCTAGCTTTCCATTTGAGGACACGGTTATCGTGCAATTTGATCTACCGTCAATTCAAGGTCAATCTGGGTCGGCGGATGTTGTATTCCTTTTAATCGACGGTTTAGGCATCATCAAATGGTCTTTTTACACAAAAGTGAATAAACTTTCTTTTTCCACATAAACTTTATTACTAATATATTCCTTAGCTTTTGAATCGATATTGAATATTTGATTTTATTTTTCTAAATAAATAATTTCCTTTTTCTATAACAAGTAATTTTTAACAGTTTAACATTGTTGTGAGATGACTTTATTTTATACGTTGATTTTAACAATGGCACAGATTTTGACACACCTTGAAATGTCAAACTTAATATACACAGAGAGTGCACAAGTAGTTTAATTAATTTAATTTTTAATTATCTTAGTACCAAACTTTTTGGATTATTTGACAAAGCTCATAATAAAATTTTAATATATGTTGATAAAAATTGATTAAATGTGTGGTTGAAAATACATAAAAATTATGGATCTCTATTAAAATCAAAATTTGACCAATTAAAAAGATGATTTTTTTTTTTTTACTAAGTTTTATCAAAATATGAGAACAATACTATAAATGAGTTAATTGTGATATTAGATTCAATACTATAAATCTATTAATTGCATTTTTAACGACATTTATAATTATTTAATTCATAACTTTTAACCACTTATTATTTACGCATTTCATATAATCTAACGCTTATAATCAAATAAAAAATTTGTCAAAAAAAATCCGTTTGATTGCAAGAATGAAATTTGTGTGGAAAGAAAATGAATTTCAAGAAATTGAATTGTCTAGAACTTGTTTTACTGAAAATTGTCAATTAATTGTGTTTGATTGGTATAATTTTTCACTTGAAAAATATTGAAATTTTTGATCTTTTGATATTCGTTTGACTATATTTTTCATGAAAATTGTCTATTAAAGGGATAGAATTTGTTACAATTAGAGATAAAATTGAAATTGAATGAGATCCGACGTAAAGAAAGCAAATATGTGAATATCATATTAATCTATGAGATGATAAGGGTAGGCCAGCATGTGTGAAAGCATATTATTTTCATTTTTTTCTTTGTAAATGGGTCCACTCATTCAACACTAATTGCATGACTCTACATGGAACGAGAGGTTTTTGAGGCAATAGATACAAATTCCGTGATGGTGAATTTGATGATGTAGAATCTCGTTAAGCACAAGATAATGTCGCATTTCGAATTTTATTCATATATAGGCTGTTTTTAGCTTCTATTTGGGAAGAATTTATAAATACATATAAATGAGTGATAGAAAAATGAACAGTACTTGTAAATTCATTGAAATGTGTGATTGAAAATAAAATTTGTCTATTTATAAATAGTCAAATAGATGCTTAAATGTTAGTCCCCAAAAATGAAGTCTAGTTCGCCCCTAGACGACTATGTTAGCATATTAGAGATTACAAGGAGATTCTTTGGTAATATTCATGATAGCATCCATTTCGATTGTGATTCTATGTGTGGCGTCTCAAAAAGGATTAGTGGGGCGAGCTATGAGTAAAGTACGGTTATAAATAATTATGAACAAGAGTGATATCATTCAATTATTCAAATGAATGAATCTAATTGATTATAGTACTTATTATTTGAATCTTGCAAATTTGCTACTTATTGGGTTTGGTCTAGTGGTGTCAAACGAGCCGAGCGGCTCGTCGGCTCGCCCGCTCGGCTCGTACTGTTCACGCCCACAAGCCACTCGAGCTCGTCAAAAAACGTGACCGAATGGTCACTGATGAAAATAAAAAATAAAATAACGTGACCAGAATGGTCACTGATGAAAATCAGTGATCGTTCCGGTCCAAACGTGACCAAACGGTCACTGATTTTTCAGTGACCGTTTGGTCACTTATTTTAAAAAAAAAAAAAATTTCTACTTTTCTTCTCCTATAAATACCCAACCCA
>CAIGRT010165225.1:0-23430 GCA_903798405.1 Fraxinus platypoda | reverse complement strand
ATTACCTACTCTCGAACTTTGCATGCAAGGACACTTGCAACGAAAATGAAAATGAAGTAAAAAAAAATCTAAATCAAAACTAGAATTAATTAAAAATTTAAAGCAAATACACTAATCCCGGCAACGGTGCCAAAAACTTGTTCGTGAGATTTCGCAAGTGTATGGATCGTGACAAGTAATAAAGTAGAATTATTAAGTTCGAATATCGTCTCATAGAGACTACTATCTACTATAAANCAATGTTAGACATATTAATGGTTGATTCTACAATGATTTTATAACGGTGTTAGATCGTTATATTTTCTAAATATTTGAAATGACTTAAGACTAGCTTTTCTAAAACATGAATACGCTTTTACAGATAAGTTTGACAGTATTTTCACTGGTTTTTCTGGAGGGTCGGCCCTAGCGTAAATACAACTAGGCAATGGCCAAGAGCCTCAAAATCTAGGGGGCCTTAAAACACAAGGCCCAACTAAAATACTAGACCCTTATTTGGTCCATTGTTTTAAAACTCTTTTTGTTATAGCATCATTTTTAAATAAAAAATTATTAAATAAAATAACCAGCTCAAATTAAAACTATAGATAAGATTATGTGATTTGACAGTTAGGATTTTCGATTTCACTTAGGTTATTTATCATACATTTAATTCCAATTTATTCAATCATTTTTCATACGCGCCAACAATCGAATCAACCTGTTGATTGTATTTAGTGATAACTCTCGAGCAATACTAATTATATTCATATGCCCCGAACTTACTATATCTCTATATAAATCTACACACATATGAATGTATTTATCTATAGGAATTCAACAAAGATCGCATAGCTTATAATTATCTCTCGATTTCTTATAATGTCTATGTTAATTGTTGCACGAGCTAGAATTATATATCACCTCTCGGTCTCAGTATTATCCCTAAATCAATTAATTGTTGCGCAAACAAATAATAGCATTAAACACACAATAATTAATTAACAAGTATTAAAATGACATGAACATCTTGAAATTAAATATATAATAAAACATTAAGCTACATCATCAATCCTAACAATAAAAGTATTTAACCACTCATAATATTGAATTTAAACACGCAAAAGTGGAACGAAATCACTAAAAATTGACGAAACGTGATTGATTTTCGTGTGTGCTGTCTCCTGTTTTCTTCCCCCACAAGCTGCCGGTTTTCCTTCTTTTTCTGCTTGTGAATATATGTTTCAATGTCAGCCTCCATTTTCCATTTTCTAAGCTGTGCATGTATATATATAAAACACTATTCAGCAGCTCACAATTTTTGACTTCTCAACCTCTTTCTATTCTCTTTTTTTTTTTTTGCTGCCCAGCCCCTGTTTTCTCTTCTCTGCTGCGGCCAATGTGTGAATAAATCTCCCTTCAAAATGGATGCCGACTCCCTTTCTTTTTAGGTGATTGTACCAAATTGAAGACGAGTGACATGAATATGCCTTTATTCATATTTGGGCAACACGGAGTTCATCTAACCCTGCAGAAAAGTGAAAATTTATGGTTGTGCTTTAAATCAATGTGAAAGTTACGAGTTCGACCCTAAAATAACCTAGATGATGGTGAATAATGCGGAATTAAAATTATCGATTAAAAGCAACAATTTACTTTTTAATTGTTCTAAATGTTTAGTCTATCAAGTCAAGTCAGTAACCTCCACTATGTTAAATTGTTACAATAATAAATAAAGAAGTAATTAATACAAGATTTGTTGACGAAGAAAACCTTTAAACGGGTAAAAACTCAAGAACCAAGTCAGTAACCTCCACTACAGACAATAAGAACTTAGAGTATGATCCAACCTAGAAAATCCACTAGATGTTGTTCTAATTCCTGCAATCTCCAAGATCCGCTAGAATATCTGCTCCCGATCTTCTAAAATTGTCTATCTCATGTGGATCACCAAGAACACCTTGTTCTTGTACTTTTCTTGTGCTTCTAGTCTAACATCCCTCAATTTTCAGCACATTTTGAAAGTTATTGAGAAAGTACTTTCTTGATTATATCTAGGAAGTTGGTGTTTTGGATTGTATGATTTTAATATTTTTCCCAACTTGTGGTTGATTGATATCAAGATATAGAATTGTTGATTGATCTCCAAAGAATGTTATGAATGTAGAAAATAATGATCAACCACCACTTTCACGAAGTAGGGATTGGGTATTTATAATATAGAGGTATTGGGTAGTATAAGATAGATAGAACTCTTGAAAATCGCGAATTAGGATTTTTCGAAAAACACTGTTGCTCGAGCGACATGCGAGAGAAAAGAGTGTTGCTCGAGCAAGAGTCAGGTGACAGACGGACGACAATGATTTTGCTTTTTCCGCTCGAACATCAGTTATGTGACAAGTTAGCATAAATCCGGCAACTCTTTCTTTATATTCCATACTTGAACTCAAAGACTCCTAGTTCATCTATACAACAACCCAAAAGACTTCTTGACTTTTACAACTCTTTTATAATAATCGTTTTATCTAAAGAATTACTAATACAACAAAAAATTTCCGCCAAGACTAGACTAAGAAATTGTAAACCTTTATAATAAAGAAAAGATCCTCAAGCTGAAAACTAAGAAACTGAGGCCATCATGAGCCCATAGTTTGAATAGAAATGGGCGGAGATTCCAATTCGAGTCCTAAATACGAATTTCAATAGGTATGCTAGAACAATATCATTGTTGGCATTGAGAAAGTTGTGTTGAGGAATTGGTAACTTTTTAGAGGTTTGATTTGATTGGATGCAAGCAGATTTGATATAATTTGTGATATATTGATTTGACCATTTTGGTCAATCGAATGGATAACTTTTTATAATTAAAATATTTAAGACAATTGATTACAGGTGAGCAATGCATAGTTCAATATGCGTTTCTCGAAAATTGTATTGAATTGGATCCTATTGAGAATTGTAAAAAATGAATTTTGGTCAAGTCTAGTTCGATTCTTTTATGTTTTAAGAATAAATTATAAAGTTTTAAGTAGTCATGCAACATTTTTTGATTCACCTTTGTCTTTTGTTTCTCAAATTTTTATAGGTATTTTGAATACATGATAATGAAAATGCTATATATCATTTGTGTTCATCACCTATCTATGTGATGATGAAGCCATGGTCACATTGTCAAATGTATAAAAATATACCAGTGCTTCATTAAATAATGTGATAATAATTTAATTGCCATACGGAAGAATGATGAAGATCGCAAGTGATGAGAAATAGCATTACTCTACGTTGATTCATATAAATTCACGTAATTTGTTATTTTAATGGGAGATTTTAAACAAATAATTTTACAATCGAATCAAAACTTGTTGGGCTAGATTCCATAATTCTAAATTGTATCATTTTTTAATTGGAATCGGGTTGAATTTACAAATTTAGTCTATTATATTTCGATATAAATAGCTCCATATAAAAATGACCACTCGGACATTTGTTTCATTGCACCCCTCTTGCAACCTCACTCATAAGCTATGTTCTAAAAATCGTAAAGCATGGCTAAACGGGAGGCCAAGTTTCAAACATTACGAGTCCAGACGAGGTCTAGACGTTAAAAAATGTTTTTTTTTTTTAAATATTATTATAAATTTTTATCATCGTAAAAATCATTTAGTAATTAAAATAATGGTTGTGCACAAATTTACTTACAGACAGATGGTGTGGCGAAATTTAATTAGATCAAAATCTCATTAACCAAAAAAATAAATAAAATCCACTTTCTTTTTTACATCTCATCAATCAATAAAAAATTATGTTAAGTGTGATATGCAACAAGCATTTTCCTTAAAATAATACATATCAAACATCTAAAATATTAAATACTATATTTACTTAATTATTCCTACAATTAGTCAATTATACAATTTCAAAAGAAAATCATGAAACTAAAGTCAAATAAAACGTTTTCAACAAGAGGAGAAAAAAAAAAATTTAATAAAGTGCGCCAAGCTAGGTGCGCATTAAGCGATCAACTTGATAGTTGACCACTTAGTTTTGCGCTTACTGACAACACGTGACGTTTTGACTTCGCCTCATGCATATGCGCACTTTTTAAAACACTGCTCATAGGTACATATTTGGCAAAACTTATAACTGTTTATAAGTTAGTAGACTTGGATGTCGGGTTGGTCTATTCAGGTATATTAATACCCCGATATCACCCATTATACTTCGAGTATTTCATAAATGAAATAATTTGGGTCAACTTAATTACTTGAACTGAACTCGAAAATGAACCATCGATTTAGATTCAAATCTACCTACAATGTTTTTTTTTTATAAACCGTGAGCTGACATTTTTTATTATCTTTCCAATATTTACTATTAGCAAATATGTTCTGAAATAGAAAAAATAAAATATGTCATTAAATACGTATTTCAATACTTTATTAATCAGCTACAAATATGTCATTAAATATGTGACAAAATGGCCTCCAATATTTTGCATAATAGCATCAAATTCAATTGTGGCTCTACAAGCTACGTCTCAAGAAGATTTGTGAGGCAAGCAACACGTAAAGTGCAGTCATGAGTGATTACGAACTAGAATGATATAACTTAATTATTCAAATGTAAGGCTGAATAACAAAATCGTCAAAATGTAAAATCAAATCGAAATTGCTTTTTCGAAATCGTTGATTTTGATCTACGTAAATTCGTCGACGTTTTGATTTTGAATTGAACTAAACCGCTTTGGTTTATGTTACTCTTTTTGCAAACCATTTCAAATTGTTTACAAAAAATCTAAAAATACATTAATTTAGATTTTATCCAACTTAATTAAAATTAAACACATTCAGTTAAAAAGATAAATTCATATTAGACCCAACCTAATTAAACTCAATACCAAATAGATAGTTATTCATCTCAGTTAATTAATTGAATCATGCCCAAAAACTCATTTCTGTACTTGGAATCGTGAATGCAAAACCCTCAAATTGGTTGAAGTATTGAACAACTACTATTGAACTGTATTCAACGACCATTCATCATAATTGAGTAGACAATTAAATTTAGATTTTTAATTCAAACTACCTCCACTTTTCATTTTGCTAATAATTTTCTCGAATTTCGACTAAATTTCAGATCAATGTCTAATTTTTCTTATTTTTTTTATAATCGTCTACTACATTTTATTGGTAGTTATGTTGTTTTATTATGATTTGTGAATGACTCCCTTAAATTCTTACCTGGATGGTATTTTTTATTTATTTACATCTCAATTTTCTAATTAGGTCACTTAATTTATTATTTATATTTTGTCCATCACAAAATTTTATTGTTAATTGCTATAATATTGATTGGTTGATTAATTAAATGGTCATTGTGAAGATTTGAACAATGAACTTTTCGATATATTATTTTAGTGAATTGAACATTATAAGTACAAGATTGTCTTTCAAATTGTTAAAAATGTTTTAGTTATTCAAATATCCATAATTGTTTCTAACTCCGCATTCCCTATTAGTGGCTGATTCTTGATTTCTTTTGGACTTTGTTGAGTGCAAAGATGGTTAATGCAGTGATTTGTCCTAAAAATAGGTTGCATAGCAACAAGGAAGCTATAGTGATTTGTCAATATTTTGTCGATATCGAAGCATTGGATGATTCATAGAAAAGTGTAGAAAGTATTATCACATTTAATCTTTTTATTCATTTTCTTTTATTAGTTGTTGTATATCATTTAACTATAAATAATGAATATATTTGCCGGAATTTTATGTTTATGTAGAGTATAAATAATGTGTTTCAACTTCAAATATAGCGTCATTAAGATTAAGATGTTCAAAATAAAGTATTTCTATCATGTTGTAGCATTGTAATAATGATAAGAAGTATAGAACTTTAGTTTGTAATATTTGTGATGATATTATTTATGTTTTAACATAAAAATTTTAAACGAATATTTATGATTTAAGAGCATTTTTAAGAGACTATCTAAAGACAGGCACTCTTTATTTTAAGAAGTTAACGTTTAAAAATAAATTTCAGGAGGCTATTTATTTTAACTTTTTAAAATGGAGAATGTATTAGCTCTCTCCAAATTTAGGGAGTCAAATTTACTCTCCATTCTTAATGTGTGTGTGTTTGCTAATTTGTGGCTTTAAATCGAAACAAATCGAAAAAAAAGTGATTTGGTTTGAAAATTTATTACAAACAGTCAAAATTGAACCATATGTTTGTTAATTCGTGGCTTTAAATCGAAAAAAAAAAAAAAAGTGATTTGATTTGAAAATTTATTACAAACAGTCAAAACTGAACCGTATTCGCCCCCACTCAAATGAATGAATATAATTGATGCACTAACTACATGAACTTTGAAAATTTGCTACTCGTTGGACCCAGTCGTTGGATTAGGATGGATAAATTTTATAAAAATAAAAAAAAAATTAACAAAAGGATAATGGAAAAAAAAAAAACATAAAATAAATGTTTCAAGATACACTTTAAAAAAATAAGAAACTTGTAAAAAAAAGTTTCAAAAATTAGGTGGTCACATTTGTGACTACCTGATAACATGTCAAAGTCAAAATAATACACAATTATGGTCACAGTCAGAAATCGCATAAAATCATGGCCACAAAAATATAAACTGTGATTCAAAATTATAAATTTAATTGTAATCACACATTTTTCGATCACATATTATTTATTTGTAAAAAAGAATCATTTTAGCAGTCACATATTATTTATTGATCACAATAACACACAATTATGGCCACAATCACAAATTTCATAAGGTTATGATCACAAAAATAGAAATTATAAGTCAAAATTACAAATTTAGTTGCAACCACACGTTTTTTAGATCACATATTATTTATTGCTTGCAAATTACCCGTTTTATAATTAATCACGTTATTATTTATTACAAATTACCTATTTTATTGATCACAATCACTCAACTAATTGGTCACAAACATTTTTCACCCCCACCACCATTGCCACACCACTTCACCACCGCCATCGCCGCTATCACTACCAACCAATGCACTACCACCACCATCAACGAACCACAACTACCACTGCATACATCCCACCCATCGCACCACCAGCACCAGCACCAGCACCACTAGTATTACTGCATGTATCCACATACACCACAACATACACAGTTCATCACTGCACACACTACCACACACAGAGATCACCATCACACCACCACATATTTGCACCCCTTTTTTTGTCACACACGAAGATTTGCAACCACTAGGAAGCAGCGATGCTTGCCACAGGACAAAGCGACACACACCATAAGAAGAAACAATGCTCACCACTGCTTATAACAGCGGCAACGAGCATCGTTGTTGTAGCGGCACCCATCACCACTTTGTGACACTTAGCTTTGGGAAATCAATTAGGAACACAGGTGGGGTGGGTACACCTGATTTTTGAATGAATAACTTTATAATCTAATTATTGAAATAAAAAATTGAAAAACATGGATGACTATAATTTTCTCAAGGAATAAATTCAATTTTAGAGTCGAATGATTCTGGTACAAGATTGAAATTTTTCGAGATGTTCGATTAAAATGTCTGTTCTACTTGGCTGCCAAATGATTTAGCACACTGAATGATAGAATGCCACATGACATTATGTTATTGAATTGTTTAAGAAAAGTAACTCTTCCCTCCAATTCTTTTTTGCCACCCGCTTAATCTGTCATCCAAGGTGTCAAAATCAAGCAAAACAATATTATTCTTAAATGATCTTGCTATATATACATCAAGAATTACATGATGTTACATGGCACTTTACCATTTGCGAATTTAAAACACAATTAACTTTTTCATCCAATTTTTTTCCTACAATTTTTTATATACAAATAGCAAAATCCATTCTTGATGTCCACCTACTAGAAGGAAAAATGTATTTTATGAGACCGAGTGGCACAATAATATCTCCAAAACAAACAATAAAAGTTTGGCTCCAAACATATACCGATACACGCACCCAATTCACTCCTCCAAAATATCTCCTCCTCTTTCTAGGTTACCTCTCGAAAAGGCATCCGCGATGATTAGCAACAACGACGCCTTTGGCGAGGAACTTGCCTTCGCTCCCTCTGGTAGCGGTAGCGGCGACAGAGGTGGCGGCGGTGCCAGCGGAGGCGTGGGATTAAATTCAGCGGGAACTAGGGTTACTCAGGTGAGTGCACATGTTAAAAGTGAATCTACGGTTTCCGAGTTACAAAATAAAGAAGCTAAATTTGGTGGTGTGAGTGGAGGAGCTTTGCAAAATCAATCTAGTTCATCTGCTCCCAGAGGAAAAGACGAAGCTTTTGGCCACTGTTACAGAGTTGGTGACTTGGTGTGGGGCAAAGTTAAATCGCACCCATGGTGGCCTGGTCACGTATACAACGAAGCCTTTGCTTCTCCTTCTGTTAGGAGAACGAAGCACGAGGGCCATTTGTTGGTGGCTTTTTTTGGGGATAGTAGTTATGGGTGGTTCGACCCTGCTGAACTAATACCATTTGAAGAGAACTTTGCGGAAAAATCCAGTCAAATTACTTCACGACCATTTTTAAAGGCAGTGGAAGAAGCTGTGGGTGAGATATCTAGGAGACGCAGTTTGGGGTTAGCCTGTCGGTGTCGGAACAAGTACAATTTCTGGCCCACAACTGCTGAGGGCTACTGTAATGTGGATGTTGGATGTTATGAATCTGTGGGTGTTTACTCCAGGAGACAGATCAAAGAAGCACAAGATAGTTTCCAGCCAAGAGAAATGCTCAATTTTGTGCAGCAGCTAGCCTTGATGCCCTTGACTGATGATTATTTGATGCTCAATTTCATCAAGAACAAGGCCACAATTTTTGCATGCCGGAAGGCATTTTTTGAGGCTTTTGACGAGACATATGCACAAGCCTTTGGTACTGAGCCTGTGCGCCCCACTCCTCCCTCACAGCCTCTAGTGGTGGATCCTGCTAAAGGTATTGTTTTGTATTTTTTTGTTGAAAAATTTCCAATGATTTGCACTCTGCCAATTATGTTTTTGGCAGTATATGTTGATTTGCTTGAGCACTATGCAACTCATACATTATATTAGTTCCCTTGAATTTTATTAACGTGATAGCTTTGTCAAAGTTGTAGCATATGTAGTAGTATTTTTGCGCACCACTATGCACTTTTCCCTCTCTAGTTTGTGCTAATTGAATTTATTTATGTCTTCCATAGCACCAATCGAAGTAAGGTTTTGCTATGACTATGGGCAAGGCTAGAATATGATACTGTGAGAGATACTAGAATTTACAGATTTCAGCACTGAAATAGTTAACTTAGCCTAAAGGTTGACCGATTATGCTCCATTCAGCTGCTCGAAAATATTTGATAAAATGGTTATTTAATAAGCTGCATAAGGACTATCTTGTTATACTTCTTTTGTATTCTTGAGGAGTACAACAAGGTTCACAACAATAAAAAGTGTAAATAAAGAGATTGGAGTGCTTGTGGGGCTTAAGCAATGGTATTTACTTTTGACTTAAATGTATATGCATATGTTGTTACCATGTAGACATGGGTTCATGAATAAACTATACTTGATGTGTTACATCAATCCTTTTGCTTTTCCATCTTGTAATTTGTGCATTTAAAACGGTTGGAAGAAACATGTCTGTGATAGGGCAATAAAAATCTTTATTATCTATCATAAATTTCATTTTCTTCCATATAGCCAATTCCCAATTTTATTTTTCATTTAATATTTTGAGCATAGATGCTAATGAATTTGGGATTCAAATAGTTATTTTTGCAATTTGGATGGTATAACCCTTAGTCGACTTCTTTTGCTGTTATCTTATTTGGTCTTGAAATTGTTCTTTCAATATAGAAGTATGTACAACTAAAGCTATTAGAAGAAACACAAATAGTCACATATGGAATAAAGTTGCACCATTTGATGACTTCGAATCGACTATAAGGTCTAGAAGATAAATTCTTGTATTTAACGCTTCTTTCTTGTAAGGGTGTTTGCAAAATGAACAGGCATTAAAAATCTTCAGCAAAAGTTCAATCAGTGCCAAGACATTTTACCTCTGCCTCAAAACGAATTGATAAAATAATCCAAAAAATATGAAAGTTACAATATGCTTGTAATAAACCATTAACGATCTTGAAAATTTACAATAAAAATTTTGAAGAAAATTTCGAAGTCTTTTGCAATCGAACTTAGCTTATATCAAACAACAAATATTAAATTGTTAATCAAATGACAATTGTAATATCTTTTAGAACTAGAAAAGAGGCCTAAAAGTCTTAAGGCTCGTTTGGTTTGTGTTTCAGTTTTCAGTTTTGAATTCATTTTCAATTTTCTGGTTTGAGAGTCTAATTTTAGAATGCTAGAAATGCGTTTGTTTGAAATTTTGAAATTTTTTTTTTTTTGACATTTTATTCAATGAAATTTAATCTTTAGTAAACATAAATTTTTTTATCTAATATATTATGATGTAATATACACAATGTAGAGTTGGTGAATCTTACAATATTTTTTTCGCTACAAAAGTAAAATAAAAATAAATATTAAATTGAGTTCAAAATATAGGAAATAAAAGTGAAGATTAGTTATGTGGATTAAGAATATTTTAATCTGTGTTTACTTAAAATACTTTTTTAGAATTTTTATTTAAATAAGCATTGAAAGCTTGAAATATTTTTATTTTAAATTTTTATTTTTAGAAATGGTTGATTTAATGTCAAACAAGTGTCAAATCATGCATTCCGTCAGTGACATAGGACTAGCCGTTAGTTTTGGTTTCGTAAAATTATAATTATGTTGGATGGTCAAAATGAAACAAACTCAAGTTGGGTGGCCAACATGAATCAAACTTGGAGGCTATGACATGCTCGTTCTAGCTTTCTGTTTTTCCATCTATTTCTTTTTTAGCTATTATGTTTTGGTTGTGTTTAAAATAGGCCAAGAAACTTTGAAAACGTTCTAGGCTATTAAAAAATAATCAGTAATGATAATGAAAAGTTCTGAAAAGGCGAGATTTTAGAGTGCGCGTTTCAGTCACTTTTAGGGTTAGCCTTAAGGTGTGAGCCTCTGTCCATTTTCATAACTATAAATGTCAATATGTTGGATTGCACTGACTTAAGCTCTCTGGTATGGCCATTTTGAATGTTAGTATCCCTGTATACATAGCCAAGAGGTGCATATATGTATCAAATACTGGGATACTAAATATTATCTATTTTTAATAAGGTATTGATAATAGCAATAGTTATCAATTAAGTAAAAATACTTTTGTCATCTATTGTCAATGAGGAATTTTTAAAGAGTTCAAAGCCAATAAAAATCTTTTTTTTTTTCCAAGTGCACTAACGTATTTGATACGTATCGCAAATTTTAAAAATATAATTTTTTTAAATAATTAAAAAAAAGTATCAGGTATGTATTAGATAGTATCTAAGCATATTCAAGATTGGATATGTATTTGATATGGGTACACAATAAATTTACAAGTATCCGTGCTTCTTAGGTAGTCATCTTTTGAATAGTCTTGACCTTGATATAAAATATAGTCGTGATGCAAGGACATTTATAATTGAGTACTAAATAAGTTCCAATGATGATTATTTGGTTGGGCTTCCAATTTTGATGGATTATGTTTTGATGACTGTGTATCAACCATGTTGTTTAATAAGAAATTGTTTAGATTGTAAGTAGTTGGGTACTTTGATGGTCCCAACAAAGTCTATCCATTGACAACAAATCAAGGTTGATTCTATCCTCATATGCATTAGTCATTGTCAATTTGGAGAATCGAGATTGATCTCTAGTACGGAGAAGTTAGCATCATGTGGATACTTTTACAATTGGATCTGTTGAGAGAGTTGTGGTTTGACCTTATCGTATAGAACTTTTGGATCTCTGCTATTGTTTTAGTTTGATTGTTGAGAAGATGGTTAAGATTAAGCTTGACATTAGTGATAAGCTTTTTGCATGCCTTGGATAGTTTTCGTTTTGAGTAGTGAAAAGCTGGTGAAGACTAAGCTTGACCTAAACATTAAAAACTTGTTTGGTAGGGATTAAAATCTAGATTTTAATTTAAGTCAAAGTCAACAATTAATTTTAACCGCATGTTATGGGACCCACACTTTTCAACCACACATTTTGTCAACTTTATCAAAATATACTAAAAAAATGATTTTAGTCCCTACCAAACATGGGCTAAATTGGAGGACCTGGCATCTTGGGTTACTGAGGAGTTAGTGAAGACCAAATATGCCCCCTAAAATTAGTTTTTTTTTTTTAATCATTGAGATCTTTTAGCTTCGGTCTTTATGATCTAGAAAAATCAGACGTTGATCTTGCGTGAAGTTGGAACTCCTATTTACTTGGGAGTCCTCTTTTGTGTGTGGAGCTTTGCTTGAGAGACCACAGTTGACGAATTATCCAAATTCTATAGATCTGGAGGTGCATAATGCCCTATATATTTTTGAGAGTGATGCTACTATATTCAGGTTTCTAACTTGTATGCATGGATTTGATGCTATTTTCCTAGTCAACTAATTTTCTATGGAATTATAGCAAGTGTCTTCTATTAACTTGCATGGTTCATACTTCTTGCCTGATCTATAGGCATACTGTGCTATCCCTTGACCACCCAGTCGATCCAATTCCCGGATGCAATGTGGCTGCCCATTACAAGCACCTTGGAGGCTCCAAGCTGAAAGGAATTGGGTTGAACAACAGACTCATTTATTGAATCTCCTGCTCCCACAAACCAAGATACATTGTTAACGAATGCACATCTGCTACATTAATTTGGGAAGGATCCTGAAACAATTGGTGCTGCTGATGGCCATGCTGGTGTGGTTAAGAATTACTCTGGAAAGTTCCTTCTCGCAATTCGTAGTGAAACCACCACTTTAAAATCATTCTGCTACAAAATGCACCTAGTGATGCATGGACTTGGACATTGGATACTAACACACTGCCACGTGATTTTTCAAAAAAAAAGTAGGACATAAACACACGAGGAACGCGTCAATTAAAATAATATAAAACAAAAGGATTGAAAAATGTGGACACTTTCCTATGTATCTTGTTTGGTGTGTGTGGAGATTCATCTTATCACTCTCTACATTTTACTTGAGTCCATATTTTAGAACTTATATGACTAATAAATCTTGATCATACTCTTTCACATGAATTTTTTAGTAATTGATGATCTATGATTGCCAAGGTTGCGAGGGGAAACGCTAGTGATGATAGATAAATTTTGTGTCATTTAGTGGATTCTATAGAAATTATATAGGGCGGTGGCATTCTTAAGATTTAAGTTAATTAAACCTTCACGTGTTACTTGTAATTTCTTGTGGAGCAAATGCAAGGATTAATCCGGATTGGTTTTTGTCTGACCTCTTTGTTGGCTTTGTTAACTTATTTTTCATGTTTAATGTTTGTGCTAGTTTTTTTGGTCATAATTATTTTAAAAAAAAAAAATACCCAAATAATTTCGATGACTTTAGATCAATGTTGGCCTGTCAGCTATGAAAAAACATGCAAGTTATCTATTCAGTTATTTGGAATGATAGGTAAGCTATTGAGTTGGCGCACACGATCTGGGTTGAGATTAACTATGAGATGCTGTTACTGTTCTTTCTTCTAGTTGGTTGCTATGTTAATGTAGAGTATATTGGGCAAAAGTATTCATTGTACTATGGCCTACGGGTACACTATCCACTTTTGATACAGGTGATATTATGTACTAGAATCTACTGGGCACAATAGGCAAGACACTAGGATGAGGACACAAATTTAGTGTGATAGGCTATTATCAAGTGGAACAGGGATAATTACGATCACGGTCTCCGAATTTTCAAAAATAAGTAACTCGTATTCCTATACCTATTCCTACATGTCACCGTCACCCCATCACCAATCACGAGCACCTTTTGCCATTGTCACCCAGTTCGATGGTCGACATGTTATTTGGGGAGCCGCCTTCCTCGATGGATCTACCAATCCTTTATATTGAGCTTGCTAAGCAAAAATCTTAGGTTAATCAGTAAGCCACTGAGCTGCCAAATAGAATGCAAAAAGCCCTCAAAATTCGTGTACTTAAGTAACTGAACTTTTTCAGATTTGTCATGCGCTCTAGACGTGCTCCAATCCAACAAATAGTGACCTTATCACAGAACCTGCCTTGGGAAAAATAAAAAATCAGATGCATGGGAGCTTGTCCAGCCCAGTGATGATATTGAAAGCATAGCCATGGTACAAATGTTAAAGCATGTATGCATAGAGTAGCAAACCCACGATATTATACCAAGATGGTAGCTTTAAAAAGCTTTGCACAATGAAAATAAAGGTCAACCAAGTGGCGTTTCCCCCTTTTTATAGTTTTATGGTCTTCTTTTTTCTTTTTCCATTTTCTTTGTTCCTATTGAACTGTTTATGAACAAAAAATATGGTTTAACCAAAATAACCCTCAAATAAGTGTTCACATGCAAAATATATTACTGTTTACAGACCAACATGAATGGGAAATGAAAGTTTTGGAAACTAAAGGCTAGGGAAAATCGATGGGGACCATTGGATTGGAATTCCCTAGTGCCAAGCTACGGGGTTGTTTGGTAGGACTTTTGAAAAGTTAAAAGTTGTTTTTTTTACATATTTGGATAATTTTTTAAAGTATTGTCTAGCTAAAAAAAAATTTAGAGGAAGTTGATATAATATAGTTTCCTTATAAAACTCTTCTATAAAAAGTAGAAGCAAATGTCCGACCAAATAAGCTCGTAAGGTCATAAGAAAGGGGATCATTGTCCTCCTTAGAAGCTGAGATACTCTGTTTTCAGCCCCATGTTAAATCATTTTATTTCTAGTAATTATATATAAAAGCATCAAATAGGAGTATATTTAGATCAATTTTATGACTACATAACTTCTTTCCTCCATGAAAATCCAATTAATTAGAACTAATTATGCAACCGAATCAATGAAGAAGTAAAACTGAACCATTCAACTATGCAGGCAAGTAGTAGTGGAAGTTGACGTGCAATCACAGGGTGAAACAATATTACTTTGTTTGGCCTTCAAATGATTACCCCAAACTTCTAGCGGGTAAGAGTTTGACAGATATAATTCAGTCTGTAATTGCTTTTTGTTGAAAGGGTCACGGGTCATTGGAGTTGTCAATCCCCAGTAAAGATCACTGTGTAAACCGAAATTTTATTGCTGGCTTAATTCCATGGGACATATCGATTATGTGAGTCTGTTTGCTTCTTTGAAGATTTTTTTAGTTGATTTTGCATCATAGGACAATAATATTCCAGCCATCGACTGGTGAAAGACTGATCCGTTAGGAACCATTTGTTATAATGAAATGGGAAAAATAGATTTTTATAAGAACAAACTGAATAATGATAGAAAAGGGCGTGTCTTACTACAAATATGTAGTACAATTCAATATAGTACACGACATTACTTGTTCACAGAATTCTTCTATGGCTGTTAAACCTTGCTTCCCTGTTTAATCATTTACTAAGAGTCGAATATCATCGTGATTAGCTCTAAAGTAATTAATATTACATAAAGTAAGTACATGATTCCCGAAACACAAAATACCTGAAAAATAAAGAAAAACGTGATATGTAGTCTACTGTAAGTACAAGCCAATGACTGCTTTTGAAGGTTTTCTAAGTAGGAGAAACTACTTATTTCACTTCTGGAAAACCAGGTCCCCGCGGGGGGGTGTTCATATCAGAAATGATATAGCAGCACTTTGTAGTAGCTGTTGGATGAGTTCTATCATAGGACGAAAAGTGATTTTCTAGCTGTTGCACCTAATATTGGTTGCTGCAATGTTTCTTGTCATATTAACTTGTGCAACTATTCAGATAAGTTTGTGCATTATTCTGCACAGTATTAGAGATTTTTCTTGAATCTTTAGTGCCTCAGGTCTCCTGATCTTATGTGTTTATTTAGTAAAATCCTCCTAGCATGTTAGCTTTACTAGTAGATCTGTTTCCAACGGAGCTCATTTCTTTTTGGTTTTGGGTTTTTTTTTAACTCATTTTAATAGTTTACGTCAATTTGCAGCTGCTTTGAGCGGCCGACTAGTGATTGCAGAAGCTCTTGGTAAAGGGAAAAGTTCAGTAAAATCAACTAAACCGAAGGAGCAAGTTGAGAAAGAAAGATACCTATTAAAATCTAGAGATGAAAGAACTGAGTTGAAGACCAGCGAATCAAGCTCTGGGCAAGCAGATTCCCCTAGTCAGCCTCTTATGGTAGATAGATTGGGCATTTCTGGTAACGTTGTTTATTCTGGCAAATCAGAGCATAGCAGTCAGATTCCAGGGCATAGTATTTCTGAAGGCCGTGAGCTGCCTACGAGTCATCAGGCTACTGCTAAAGATTTGTGCAAAGAGAAACTTAAGGATGATTGTAGCGGTGAGCATATCTCCATCTTACTTTAATTTTTACTTTTTCTTTGCTCATCTTACTATATTACTAAACCAAAGCTCATTCTGAAGGTTCCATGGAGTTTATCCATGTTGGCAAAAAGAAAGCTAAGGTACACAGGCGTCCTTCTGGAGATTTGAACACTGAAAATTCAGTCCCAGTGGAGAAGAAGAAGAGGAAGAAAATAAAGCATGAAATAGGTACTGAAACAAGCACTGACCGTGTGCAGATACCTGCAGCTGCCAGTTATGACAGAGTGGCAGTGAATAACAGTTCAGGAACATCAGTCCAAGTTCTGTTTGGTGAAGATTATCGACTTGAGAATCAGAGCAGAAATGTAGTTGGCTCTTCACCGTGTCCTACAATGGAAACAATGAAGGCAGTTGGGATTGGGAATGCTGTAGAGCTTGAACTTCCAAGACTACTGAGAGATTTGCGAGTTTCTGCTCTCAATCCCTTCCATGGGAGTATTCCAGCTATCGTCCAGAAAGTTCTCTTGAAATTCCGGTCCCTTGTTTATCATAAAAGCTTGCCCTTGATGGCGCCAGCTGAAAATGAGTCCAAAGAAGCTCGTACTGGTAAATTAGCTGCTGTGAGAGCTTCAGCTAGTCCTGATGAGACTATCAAAAGGATGCCAATTGGGAAGCCTACGAAACCTCCGATCAGGCCTGAAGATCAAGACGAAGGTGGGCAGAAACGTGGTGCATCTGATCGATTGAAGGAAATTGCTGCAAATAAGAGGAAGAAGATCACTGACTTGAAATCAATGGCTATGGAAAAGAAGGCTGTTCATAAGACTACCGAGATCCCACGGGATGGAAAAGAATCTGTTGCAAAAAGTGTGCCTCTAATGCCATCAAAAGCAAATAAATTGGAATCAAAAAAGAGGACAGAGAAGCGAATGACAGCACGTGAACCGACCATGCTCGTAATGAAATTTCCACCAGGTGGAGCACTTCCTTCTATTTCGGAGCTGAAAGCGAAGTTCGCCCGTTTCGGGCCTTTGGAACATTCAGCCACTCGAGTTTTTTGGACAACATTGACATGTCGTCTTGTTTACCATTACAAAATTCATGCTGAAGCTGCTTACAAGTTTGCGGTTGGTAGTAACAATCTTTTTGGGAACCCCAATGTGAGATGTCACCTCCGTGAACTGGGAGTCGAGGCACCACAAGCTGAATCAGTTAAGGTTCAGAAGGCCGAAGAATCTGTTGGGGCCTTGCAACTGAAAGATAATGCTGCAGTAGAACCTTCTTCGCAGCCACCTCAACATCAAGTCCAGTTAAAACCTTGCCTCAAAAAGCCCTCTGGGACTGGTGATGAAGGTGGGAATAGTGCTAATAGGAGTACTGCGTCTGTCAAATCTGTGTTGGGCGGTGAAGAAAGTAGTCGGGTTGAGCAATTGTCGAGTAACAACATTCCTACACATTCTCTCGATCTTAATAGTAAGAATTTACCAGAGGCTTTGCCTCATTCCAGCGTTCCTTTGCGTTCTAACGAGTTTCAAAATTTGCCGTTACCTGATCAAATGCATAGAACAACTAACAAAGACATCGCCCTACCAATGCTGAATCTATTAACGAGGTGCAATGATGTGGTTAACAATTTGACTGGCGCATTAGGCTACGTGCCTTACCATTCTCTATAAACTCTGGGCCTGTGGACTAGGCAATGTTACGTTTTTCTGTAAACTTGGCCGAGGCAATGTCAAAATCTAAAGACATTGAACAAGAGCCGGCCTCGCCAAATTCTATCGTCATTTATGGTTGGTCGAGCGAGATTCATTAGGAGGAGCCTGGAAACATGTCTCACATTTCCGTCTTTGAGGGATGGAGACATGCGAAGAATTGAGGACGATAGATCTCAACTCGTGGTTGTCTTGTCATATTGAAATAGTACCGATAAATGTAGTCATAAATAGTTTGTCCGTTTTGACTTTTTAATTTACTTTTATTGACTTTTAATTTGTAGAAGTTTTCTTTGTTCTTTTTTTTTTTTATGTAAATTTTTAGTTTTCTTGGAATGTCTATTGTCTAGACTAAAATTTTGGTGTATTGATTTTGGTTCTATTTCTCTTTCGAGGAGAGATATCAAACAACTTTAATTTATTTGTGGTGGACTACAAGGAAAAATGGAACTAATAATATAATAATTTACAATATAATCGAAATTTGATACCATAGTGAACACCATATGAATTTCTAAGCTTATCAATCTATCAACTATCAAGGCAATTTTGCAATTCTCATTCTCAACCTATGCGAAATACAACAATTGTTCTAAAGCCTTTTTAGCAATATTCATTCCCATTCTTTCCATTATGTAGCAAAACTCGTCTTTTCCTTTATTTTGCCCATTAAATTACGGATTTATCATTCTCTTCAAATAAATAAACATAAAAAATCTATAAAAATTGCAAATGAAATTTCGTAACTTTTCAAAAGTACAAATAAATCATATGTAAAACAATTTAAGTACACGATTTCTCTTGCTGTTTTCCGAAGTAGTGCTTGCCCTTGTTTCCTTTCTTGGTTTCTTTCCCTTCCTCTTACCACATGAATTCCTCTTCTATATGAAATTGTCGGTCTAAATCCTCTATGGATAGATCATCATTCATCTGCTTAAGATTCTTTTTGTAATCTTTCCACGTAGAAATGAGTTCATCAATGATGAAGGAGACTACAAATGACTAATCTATATTTATGATATGTTGTTGAAATTGATTATAAATGTAAATTATTTCATGAAATGCCCCATTACCTTCCTATTGTCCACCATCTTATATTGATGAAATTTAGAGACTAGAAATGTCTTACTTGTGGCGTCTTCAGACATGTACTTAGCCTCCAATGCATCCCATATTTTCTTTGCGGTCTTCTTGCCATGGTACTGATCAAAAAGTGCATCCGACATCACATTGTATATGTGGCATTTGCATATATAGTCATCTCGATCCCACTTTTGCCTATCGTGCGTGTTTGTCAAATTTTCATCTCATGTTTCTTTAGGCCTCGGTGTAGTGAGAACATATACCACATTGAAGGTGATGAGAAGGAAATGAAGCTTATTACGCAAACATAAAAAGTTCGCCCTTTCGAACCTTTCCAACTTTATGAAATAAGATGCAAAATCCCATAGAGAAGACATGGTGGAGCCATTGCAACTTACTCAAATATAGTCTTAAAATTGTTGGTGAAGATACTTCATTGCAATGACTTGAAAATTGAAATACAATAATCAATAATTTCAAGGCATGCACGTGATGACACTCACGTCAAGGCTATATTTGCCCCTTACCAAAAGTGCACAGGGATCCAAATAAGTCTCCAAGATATAATGAATTTTATTGAGTTATTTGTTTACGTTTGTTCATGAAAACAAATCTAAACACCAATAACTTGATATACTAATACAAGAGGCCTTATATTCAATTTCTGCAGTATAACAGAATATAAGGCTTGAATTTTAAATGCAAAAGAATGATAAGTATGCAAGAAAAATATAGAAGTATGTCTATTACTTCTCACATTTTCACATGTACAATCAAAGAAAACTTGAATTTATTTAAAGATTCTTATTACAACCCACATAGGTGTCTCTTAGATTTGAATTATACTAAAAAAAACTGAAAAAAACCGTATTACAACCATCAAAATCAGTAAGGAATGAAGCCCATAGAAGCCTTTCGGTAGCGCTCGTGTACTGCCAAGTAAAACGCTGCCCAGATGCAGCGCATATGTGCTGCCATGCACTAAGGTTCAACACCTAAGCTGGCATGCTAAAACACCAGATTTCAAAATTCCGTCCATGATTCCAGCTCTAGTTCCCTCTTGGTCCAATGTTCCTTGACTTGTATTTTCATCTTTGATCCAATGTACACGTTTTAGATAATGTATTGTTTTAAAAAATCTCTCTAACATGTTACAAAGCCCTTAAAAGGAATCAGTTCATCAATTTTTAGTTATGCGGAATAAATTCTTTCCCACGTGAAGAAAGAGATGGTGTATATAAAACAAGTAATGGAATTATATTAGCATAGATATATATTGGAATTATATATTGGGTTTGTGACCCAAATTCATTTAGGGTTGCGTGATTTGGTGTATTGGGCCTAGAAGACGTTTAAATAGGGTCTAATGAGGAAAAAAGGGATTGCCGGTGCGAGCCGAACGCTCGAGCAGTGGGACGGAGTTTTCAACAAAGACCTACTGCCCGCCTAACACTCGAGTGGTGCGACTAGCGCTCACTTAGCGAAGTATTTTCCTTGTTTTGTTATTCTATGTGATTTTTGACCTAGTTTCCATCTTTAGGGTTATTATTAGGGTTTGACATGTACCCTTATAAATATTATACTCTTCTTTACAAATTATTTATTATTGCAAGTTAGAATTGTGTAGGAACACAATATTGTTGTAATTTCTCTATCCACTATAGTTGAATAAAATCTTCAGTTCCATTGCCAAATTAAATTTTTGTTTCTTGTGTTCTTATTGTTGTGATCAATATTTCATATCGAGTCGTATAACTTCATTCAGTTTCTAAGAAGTGGTATCAGAGCTTTGGTTTGATTTGTTGGAGGTTTTTTGTTCTTGATGACAACCATGAAGTATAACATTCCGCTTTTGAATCGCAATACTAGATTTTCGTTGTGACAAGCGAAAATGCGAGTAGTACATTGTTGGGATTTGACAAGATGCACACAATTGGGACGACGGAGGAGAAACAACGTAAGGATCGAAAAACACTTTCACAAATTCATCTTTATCTTTCGAATAATATTATTTAGGACGTTATGAAAGAGAAAACTGCAACTGCGTTATGGTTAAAGTTTGAGCAATTGTTCATGATTAAGAGTCTAACTAGCAAATTACACCTGAAACAATGTTTGTATTCCTATCGCATGACAGAAGACAGATCTTTAGAAGATTAATTGGTTGTTTTTTAAAGAAATCGTCGCTATTTTGAAAATATTGGAGGTAAAGTGCGATAAAGAAGATTTGACATTGATTCTATTATGTTAATTGCTCGCTTTGTTTATGTCATTTAGAAACACGATTTTATATAGTCGTGATACTCTCATCATTGAATATGTGTACGATGCTTTGTTTTTAAAGGAAAAAATGAAACATGTGGTTTGATATGAGGCTAGAGATGAAGAATGCCTTATTGTTCATGGTGGTCACGGAAGGGGCATATCGAAATCTAATTTCAGTAATCAAATTTGTTTCTATTGCAAGAAGAATTGACACATTAAGAGGGATTACAACAAGTTGCAGAATAAATATAAGTTGGTGGCAAATCAGAAGGGAAGATAATCAAACACTTCAGGCGAAGCCGATGTCGCAAAGGACTATTTGAGTGATAAGAATTTTTTTTGGTTATTTCTCGTGATGAATCTAAACCCGACGAGTATTGGATTTTGATTTCAGTTTATTTTTTTATATGTGTCCCAATCAGGATTTGTTTGCAACATATGAAACAATTTCGAAATATGTCGTGGTAATGGGAAACAACGCACCTTGTCGGCTAGCTGGTATTGATAGAGTCAAACTTAAACTGTTGGATGTGATATTTAGAACACTGGATCACGTTCGACATATTTCAAATTTGAAGAAAAATCTCATCTCGTTTGCTACTCTTGATTTAAAAGGGTACGAGTTCATTGGTGGATGTGAAGATTTGAAGGTTTGCAAAGGTGTCCGTGTTGTGTTGGAGGGGCGAAAAAGCTCTAAGTTATACATTTTGCAAGGTCATGCAGAATCTTTGAAGAACATTTAGCAAATGTTTAGTACCATGGTGGATATTTAGTTTGGTACAATACCATTAGAATTTGGTCTGGGGCCTGTGTTGAAGAATACAACTAAGTCGAGTTCAGAAGATATAGGTAATGCCGCTTTGCCACCATCACCTATGGTGCCATTGTATTTAATTGTTAGGGACAGACCCATTGGAGAAAGGTACGGGGAAACTCATTTTGTTGCCTATGTTTTAAATGTATTTAAAGGTGCATACTCTAGCACAACAAAAACATTTAGTGGTGATTTTGTTCAAGGTGTGTTTTGACTCGTTTGGTAAATTTTAAGTTATTTGTGATTTTTTGGGAACCCATTTTGCGGAGCAGTGCTTGATTAATTTATCCTAGTTGGATATTGTGGAAGAGGTGGATTATTTTTGGGTTCATTGGAGAGGTTAGTTTGGTTTTTGTTAAAAAGTTCAGTCCATTACTTGAAGTGGAGTTTTTCTTCGGGTGGAGAAATTTTAGAGTTTCGTTTATTATAATGAAATTTGTGTCAAGTTGGAGACTATTGGATTTGTGATCCAAATTCATCTAGGGTTACGTGGCTTGGTGTATTGGGCCTTGAAGACTTCTAAATATGGTCCAAGGAAGAAAGATGAATTGACGGTGCTAGTTGGACGCTCAAGCGATGGGATAGAGTTTTCAGCAAGACTTGCCGTCCGCCTGACACGACGCTTGAGTGCCATGCAATCCTGGTGTTTTCCTTGTTTTGTCATTTCACGTTATTTTTGACCTAATTTTCAATCTTTAGAGCTATTATTAGGGTTTAACATGTACCCTATAAATACTAAACTCTTCTTTGCAAGTTAATTTATTGCTGCAAGTTAGAATTGTGTAGGAACACAATATTATTGTAATTTCTATCTCCATTATACTTGAATAAAATCTCAATTTTCTCTCTTGTTGTTAAGATCAATACTTCATATCGTATCGTATAACCTCGTTCAGTTTCAACATAAACGAATATGATTCCATGGCTCAAGAATTTGATTGATTCTTAACAAAGTTAAAGTCTGTAAAAAAGAAATGCCGAGCCAATCAAAAACTAGGGTTTCTAACTACTAGTTGGATTCGTATCCATTAGAGAACAAGCAAACGTACGTGCACCAATGCAGTCCATTCATTTTAGACTGTACTAACAATATTATAATCAAGATTAGAACATATTGGGAGTGTTAAAGCTTGGAGATTATTGA
>CAIGRT010165221.1:4353-14997 GCA_903798405.1 Fraxinus platypoda | reverse complement strand
TAAAAAGCTAAACCATCACTAATGTGATCTTGATCCTTGATAATGACTCAATTATTTATACCATGACTAAAACCAGTTGTATGTATTTCATTTTAATTTTACTTTACAATTTTTAGATTACAAAGTACTCTTGTAAAGTTATTATATGTGAAAATCAATAAAAAAAATAATACAAATAAGCTACATATAACACCACGTTTGACAAGAATCATGATTAAAGATCGTGTTACGTACATCGAATTAGAGTGTATACGGAATTTAGAATGATTTAGAAATACGGTGAATTAAAGTGTATTATTATTTTTAAATTTTTTTATTCGAATTAAGAATGTAATTTGCACATTCTTAAGCTAAACAGACAACATAATATGGTGTGAAGAAGGTTTATGCATGCATGATATAAAAAATATTGTAAATAGCATTCTTTTGAATAAAAAAATTTATAAATAATATCCTCATTAAACCACACTACTACTATCTCTTTAGTCCTGTTTGGTGTAAATTAAAATTAGATTTTTAATAAATTAATTGTTGAATTTAAGTTAAGATTTTAATCCAAATCAATCGGACACATGGGATTATTTTCTTTGATTTTATGCATAATCTTTTGTACTGTCTAATGTGATGGGCCAAATATAGCCTAAAAAATGTAGTAAACAGAAGTCAATTTAGAGAGTGACACTGAAAATATTACTTACCATTACACTGACATTTATGTACATAGAGTGAAAGATAAACAATCCTTCTTATAAAAGACGGAAAAAGATAAAATCACCAACAACAACTTACAAAGCAAAGAGGTAAACAGGGTTGGAGAACGTATTTATTTTTTAGGGTTTGTGGGGTTGAAGTTGCTTTCATGCACGAGTAGTTCTTCATCTATTTTGGGTTCTTGCATTTCTTTTTTTATAATTATGTCATGTTCTGGTGCATTGAGCTGCAAATAGATCACTTGGATCGTACCCTAACCATCAATGGATTGGCCATTTCACAAGAAAGCCTTAGCACCTCAGATAAGTCAACTTGGCCACAAGGCTTGAACTCGAATTCATGCAACAGTGATGCGATCCAGAACGTGACGGTGGTTAGAGCCAACGTCTTACCTGGGCAAGACCTTCGACCGGACCCAAATGGTGCAAGCCTGAGATCAGATCCAAGCACTGAGAATTCTAAATTTGGAGCCTCACATAAAAACCTCTCGGGCTTAAATTCCAATGGATCATCCCAAACTTCCGGATCCCTAGTGATGGCCCACATGTTAACCATTGCTGTGGTCCCAGCTGGTACGCGATATCCATCGATAATTGAGTCAGTTATCGCTAATCGAGCCCAAGATAGAAGTGGACCCGGTGGATGCAACCTCAATACTTCCTTTATCACCGCCACCAAATATACCAATTCCATCAAATCGGTCTCCGTCACCGCACGTGAACTTCCAACGACCTTGTCCAACTCATCGTGGACCTTTGATTGGATATCGGGCCTCAACATCAATCTAGCCAATATCCACTCTATCAAAACTGCCACAGTATCAGTACCCCTAAATATCATTTCCTGCAACATAGGATAAAAAAAGATTAATATCGTAGACAAATGACTAGGTGTTCTAGTGAACCATTTCAACTGTTCGTCGTATTTTACAAAAACCAAGCTTATGAGATGGATATATACTATACATATTCATTTTACTAAATTATATTCATTCGATCAATCCTTGAGAACTCGTAAGTGTTTTCTGGAGTTATTTGGTTAACTATGATATCTAATCATATAGTTACGATCGAGGCCTCTTTCGCCGTCCACCTTATTGAATTGACTTAGTTCAGCCGTATTCCCTTTGGGGTTGTGAGCCGCAAAAGAAAACTACATATAATTGGAAAATTATAGTTTTAGTTAAACATGAATCATAGAAAAGGACTGGAGTAGTTTGTGGGCTTTTTTGCATACCCAAAGAACGGCGATCATGTCGGATTCCGACAATCTATCAGGCCCTTGAAGAGACAGCAAAACATCAACAAAATCACGACCAAGCTCGCTCGATTCCTCCTTGTGTTCTTCGATAATGCGGCCGACAAACCGGTTCACTTTGGGTACGAGGTTGAAGCATCTTAACCGGATCTTTTGGATGTCGAAATCAGACAAACAAGGAAGATGATCAGACCAATTTGTCGTACCCAGTAAATCATACCCTTCATCCACCAATTTCTGCAATTCATTTGTTTCATAATTGTAAGAATCCAGCTTGTAATTCTTACCAAAGACAGAGCACATCATGTTGTTAAGAGAAGCCCGTTTCAGTGAATCCCTGGCCCGAATCTCACCCTTTTCAGCCCGAAACATTGCCACCAGCTGATTAGCAATCTCCGACCTTTGAAACTCCGAAGCCTTAATTTGCTTCGGACAAAACAGGTGGGCAGCGGAGATTCTACGGAGGCTCCGCCAGTAAACACCGTAGGTGGTGAACCCGATGGCTCTATTGAACATAAGATTATAGGCTGATTCCTTCATCGGACGATCAGCAAAAGTTGAACTATTCAGTATTTCTTTCGCAACATCGGGATTGCACGTAACAATTACGCGTGTTTCGCCAAGGCTGAAAGCCATTAGACGCTTGGCTTTGCAAAATTCCGCCATGGCTGCAAGTTTATGGTGTGCTAAACCCATCATGAGTTTCATGCTTCCAATAATTGGGATACCATTCGGGCCGGGTATCGGCTTTGTACCAGTGAGTTTTCGCCATTTGTATTTACCCCAAGCTGGGCCACCGGGGTGTGCCCAGAAAATCAAGTTCATGCATAGCCATGCGAGAAGAAGAAGAAATGCAAAGGTTATGGAGTTTATGTAAGTGAAAGATTTGCATTTTGAAGCTATAGCGAAAAGCCAGAGGCTTTCGAATTCATTTGATCCCATTTTGGTGAAGAAAGAGAGAAATTTAAGCTGAAAAATGGGGTTTGCTTTGAGTTTCTTGGCATGGGGACACAAGGGCATGAGGGTATATATAGGGCTCGACCAAGTGAAAAGTACAGTGATTATGGGAATGTAGGATTTAACTAAAGTGATTATTATCCACTCACACGAATGATCAAAATGCCCTTTAGGTTGTTTAATGATTTTTGAATATATTTGTAATTCCATAAAATTGTAAGGGTAAAATGATATTTTTATTTTTTTAGACCAACTTAAGTGTTTGAGGCTTATGAGCATATTTGATCAGCTTATTTTTTGCTCACTTAAAAGAAACATAGTTTAGCAAATTTCAACTAAATTTCTAACACGCCAGCCAATCACTTGTAAGGGGTACTTAATTAGAGGTGATAAAAAGGGTCGGGTTGCCCAATTCTTAGTTCGTGGATCAAGTTGTCTATAGAAATAAGTCGTACATCAATTCATCAAAAGAAGCAAGTCGTCGACTGGCTCGTCAAGAGGGACGTCGCTTGACGTTTCAGACTTACGCCATTTTATTTATTTACTTCAAAAAATAAAAAAAAAAGATTTATTGAGTCTAGTGCCCTATCCAATCCAAGTCCATCCCCTTCTAGGTTTGCATTGCCTAACTTCAATAAAGAAGTACATTAGTACAATATCAATTTAATTTCATTAAGACGTACAATATCACCTAATAAAAAAAAAAGGTTTATAATAATGATTATTATTTATATTATATGAATAGAAATATTTGTTTAATTATAGTGACGGATTTGAGGAGCGCCGCACGATTGTATGACGAAAACAGAAAGATGGGGTTTGTATTTGGAGCAGTCCAATGAGATTTAATTGCGTATTCTTTATGCTAATTAATGACGGATTAAAACGTCATTAATTATATGTTAATAGTGTTTCGGGGCCCACTTAAATGGAATAGTCGACACCCCCTTACATCATACAATCTTGCTACAAGTACAGGATTTCAAAAATCCTGTACTTACAGACACCACACAATGGGGGTGGGTGGGGGAGTTTTGGTAAAAATCCTGTACTTACAGACACCACACAATGGGGGGTGGGTGGGGGAGTTTTGGCAATATTTTATCTCACATGGGGCCCACGTTCTTGTGAGATAAAATTCAAAATTCTGTTAAAATAATTCTGTACTTAGGGCTTAATTGTACATCATATAATGTCGGTACTGTTTGTCACGACGCGTGTTTTGGTACGAATGCCACGCATTAGTTGTAATTACATGTAGAGGACAATTTGAGATTTGCTATTTATTTAGGGAAGTTTTTGATAAAAGTAATGAATCCAAACGGGATATAGTTAAAAAGCTGATAAAAGTTATGAATTTCATAAAATGTGTGGTTAACATTAAAGTTTGATCAGTTAAAAAGTTGATAAAATTTTATCGAAACTTTGTAAAACAATCGCTCAATTGTCTCATTGATTGTCTTGCCACTAAAAATTGTTACAAATCACTTAGCCCATGTTTGGCCTCCATTAAATTTTAATTCATTTTTATTTCTCCTCTTATCTACCACATATTATCTCAATAAGATAATATTACACAAAAAGTATCCTTACTTTTTCCACAATCATTTTTTTTCAAATAATGAAACTCAAACAAGGGCTATTTGTTAACAAGAATAAATGCACGAAAGGTGATTTGTTGTCTAGTTCAAGGAGAGGATTTTCTTTAAACGAGGGACAATTTAAGGCGGTTTCAAACAAGAGCCTACAACTTTATTTGGAGGTGTAAAATGAAAAATGTGCCATTTTAATTTTCATATGAGATGGAAAAATTAATAGCATATGCAATATATGAAAGAAAACAAAAAGAAAATATTCCAAATAAAATAGTAAAAGAGTCTAAATATTCGTGGATTTATAGAAGATCAAGTCTTCATCAAGTTTTGACCAAATCAAATATTTAAAAATAAGGGAATCATCATGACCTTTGTCTTCAACTATTTGTACATGAAACATCAAATTCATTTTGTACTCTAATATTAATTAATTAATTTTTTTATTGGAGAATGTCATTAGGGAAAATTCATATGCAACCGATCATACATGAGGTCCTCTAGGTGATCGATCAAGCTAAGATCTTAACTGACCAAGTAGAAGTCGAGCTGTAAATTTCTACAGAGCTAATGTATTTAGACCCTGTTTGATTTGGATAAAAATCATATTTTTAGGAAATTTTGATAAAATCTGAAGAAATGTAAATACCTAATAAAAATTGTGAGTTAATGAAGTACGTGGTTAAAAACTAGTTTGAGAAAAAATGAGTTTTAAAAAATAAGGATGCTTGTGCAAAAAAAAAAAAGGCGCAATATACGAAATGGAAATACTTCGAGAACGTGTAGAATAGTGATTGGATATATGATAGACGCATTTACCAGACATTTATTTGTGGGCACTTGATTGATGGTCGTGATTCTGTCCTAGAATCAAGAATAACTCCCTGGTGAAGGCCATTAAAATGTTATTAAAACTTCCAATTATTTGTTTTGGAACATAATCTTGGATTCCTTCGAATATTTACTTCATGAGGCTTAAACCAAAAATGTGGTTTGCAAAGACAATGAAGAGAAGTAGGAACAGAGTATGGTATAGGCTATATCAAATAATATACAATAGAACAAGATTTAGCTTATTCTTTTTTTTGTCTTATACATTATTTCTGAGTCCATTTTACGAAATATGTCATTACTGATTATAGAGACGCATACAACCTTTTAGTAGGAAGACCTTTTGAACCTTAAGCCAATACATTCTTCTCAAAATTCATTCTTTCAAAACTCATTTTCAACCACGCATTTTTCAATATAATAACATTACAAGCAAATTCAAAACATTTCCTTATTTTTTGACCACATATTTTTCATCACATCACAACGTAAAATGCATTCTTTTCTCAAAAAATGTGCATCAAACACCCCCTAAATAAAGTTTTACATCAATTATATCACTTGAGGATGGTTATGAGTGTGTAATTTTTCAGGTTCGAAAAAGAAAACAAAAGAAAGAATATGGTATCACTTGAGGAAGACCATGCCAATCATGTGTAAGCCACGAAGACGTAGTACTTCACTGGATTGAGAACAAAAATCCCATGTCGACTAGATATGATGATGATCTTGTGCTTATAAGGAGATTGAATCACAGAACTTAATTTCTTTTGGACTTTAAGTCCCAACATTTTAATCTATCGAGTCCATTTCAACCCAAGATAGAAAATATATAGAAATAAGTTGCATTACCATTGTCTAAACTTTGTGATAGTTTGGGCAAGAATTTGGATCCTAATAAAGGTTAAGCAAAGCCTAAACTTTGCACACGTGCATGTTTTCACTTGCTAATTATGTACGATTCATTTCCTTTTCTAAGTTTGGAGATGAAGAGTAATTGAACACGAGTTGATATTGAAATCTTGTTTCAAAACAAATGTAGAAAAAATAAATCTTATTGGAGATTCGAATATGATTATCTAAATCTTGTAACGTAACTTAGATGCAGAAAATGCACTCTGATTTTTATTTTTGCTCTAAATTTTTTGTAGATATCATCATAGGAAACGACTGAACTGTGTTTTGTTATCATTATACTTGAAACAAAAATATAATAATGGCCTAACCCACTTGATTTAATAATACAACTAAATTGATGATTGGATTTCATGTGACGTTCTAAGAAATTCCCCCTATGACTAGGTGTATGTGAGTGGAGAGGACTAATTCTTGACCCAAAAATCTCTTTTTGAAAATTTGAATCTTTGAATGATTTAATGGAAGAATATATTCATGTTCTTTTATGAAATTCCCTTTTGTGGTATTGGATGACCCTTTATTTGCCACTTATTCTTTGACTAAAATAGTTCTAAAAAGGGCTTGGTGAAGTAGAATTTGTGTCCTACGTGCCTAATTTATGGATTCCTAGAAACACAAAAAATTTCCTCTTTGGGAGTAATAAGTATAAAATTGTCCACAAAATGAACCCATAATTCTATTTTAGGCATGGAAAGAATCTAACTTGGTGATTGTTGTGTATGATGTAAGGGTTTTACTATTTGTATACCTGAGATCAACCAGTGTACACCCCACTTACAAAAGAGGGGGGGGGCCCACATCTACACTTTCATTTTAAGTGATTTTTATTGTTGTTTTTGTTGGAAAATGCTTTGTATAAAGTAGTCAATGAACAATTTGATGAAAAATTTGAGTGCTCTCACAAGTCGTTTGAAGTGGATTCAAGTTGGATTGAGAATGGATGGTAATGGTAAATTTATTTTCTTAAAATATTTTCAGGGCAATATAAAATATATATATATATATGAGCAATTACTCATCAGAAATTTGAAACTAAAAATGCGATGGATTTTTTTATATAACTGGTTGAAAAGATAGAGAAATTTAAAAATGCTTTATAAGAATTTATTTTGACTTTGAATTCGAAGCTTGATGAAAACGAGACGAGGATGACCTGTGGAAATTGTTAGGATTTATGTTTTATTGACAATTTTTTAGACAAAAAGATTATTATAAAAGAATATGATTGTTGTAAAAGTCAAGGAGTCTTTTAAAGGGTTATATAGATGAATTATGAGTCTTTGGATTTGAATATGAAATAAAGAGAAAGAGACGCCAGATTTACGCTAGCCTGTTGTCTAACTGATGCTCGAGCCGAAAAAACAGAATCATTGTCGCCCGTATGTCGCCTGTCTATGACTTGAGCGACACACCTCTCGCTCGCCTATCACTAACCCGGCGCTCGAGCGAGGTATTTTTCGAGAAATTCAAGTTTGCGTTTTTCAAGAGTTCTATCTCTTTTACAATACCTAAATACCTCTTATTATAAATGCCCAATACCCAGTACGTTTTTGTGTAGTGGTTGTTCATTATTTTACATCCTCATTACATCAATCCAAGATCCAAGAACACATCCAAATATTGAGATTAAATTTTTGATTCTTAAGATCAATCAACCACAAGTTGGGAAAAATATTGAATTCAAATAATACAAAACACTCACTTCCTAGATATAATCAGGAAGATACTTTCTCAATAATTTTCAGAGATTGCTGAAGATTGAGGGAGGTTGGACCAGAAGCACATAAAGAATACAAGAACAATGTGTTCATGGTGATCTACATGAGATAGAGAATTCCAAAAGATCGGGAGCAGGTGTGAGTGAAGCATGTTCCAACAGGTCTTGGAGATTGCAGGAATTAGATCAGCAAGTCTAGTGGGTTTTCTAGGCTGAATCATACTGCAAGTTCTTATTGTCTATAGTGGAAATTACTGGTTTGGTCCCAGAGTTTTTTATCCAGTTAAAGATTTTCTCCGTCATCAAATCTTATGTTATTTACTGATCTATTTATTATTGTGGCAATTCAACATAGGATAAAATTGACTTAATTGACTAAACATTTAGAACAATTAAAAATAGACTTGTTGCTTTTAATTGATAATTTTAATTCTGCATTATTCACCTATTAGGCGATTTTAGAGTAGAACTAGCAACTTTCAAGTGGTATTAGAGTCCAAATTCAAGTCATAACCATAGTTTTCTAGACGGGTAGTTCATTGTCAGTCCCTCCATATTTTGATGACAATAACTATGGCTATTGGAAAGTTTGAATGAGAGTCTTCCTAAAATCTATAGATGAGTGTATTTGGTTGAGCGCAGTAAATGGTTGGATCGCCCCATCTACCATAGTTGCATGTGTAGTTACCCCTACTGATATTTCAAATTGGTCTAAGAAAGATTTAGATGAGTGTAATTGGAATTGTAAAAGGTTTCATGCTCTATTTATGGTTGTATCACCTGAAGAATTTAAGCGTGTGTCTATGTATGAGGTTGCTAAAAAGGTTTGTGATATTTTACGGATCACACATGAGGAAACTCTGGCTATTAAGAATTCTAAGTTACAGATGTTGATCACTAGGTCTGAAGAGATTATGATGAAGGATGATGAGATCATTGATGACTTCTATGCGAGTTTGAATAACATAGTTAATTCTTGTTTTAACCCAAGTGAGAGAATTCCTAAGCCTAAGATTGTCAGAAAAATCCTGAGATCCTTACCTGAGAGATTTAGGCTTAAAGTTACGGCTACCAATGAGAGCAAAGATCTAGATGTTGTTAAGATTGAAGAATTGGTTGGATCTCTCCAAACTTATGAACTCACCATATCTTAACCTCAAAAGAACAAGTCTATAGTATTGAACACTGTTAGGGAAGAAGAGTATGATTCTTCTGATTCAGAATCACTTAATGATGAGGAAATAACATACTTTGCTAAGATTTTTCAAAAAAATGTCTAGGATTAAGAAGAAGACTAAAGAGAGACATAGAAGTGATTCGAGTGAGTCTAGAAAGTGATCTAAATTTGTGAGATGTCATAACTATAAATGTTTTGGCCACATAGAAGCGAGTGCCCTAATGGTAATAGCAATCAGGGTAAAGCTATGAATGCAACTCTCACAGATGACAAGTCTAGCTCCGATAATCAAAGCATGACATCCACTCATAAGGAGAATAAGAAGTTTATGGTCTTTACTGCTAGGATTAAAAGTGAATCTGATAAGGATAGTGAGAAGGTTGAGGAAGTAGATAGTGGTGAGCAATTTGAAGAAGATTCTGAAGATGAGGAAGAGATTCATGAGGCTTATCAAAAATTATTTGAAGAGAATCTTAAGATTAAGAAGGTGAATAAAACTGTGCTTAAGAAGGTCAATGACCTTGAGCTATTTAGAGAGAAACTCATAGCTGACCTTTAGGAGTTTACCTTGTGCCTCAATAAACTGGATATTGTGAATCAATCCCTAGAGTCTAAGATTAAGGATCATACAGGTGAACTTAAGAATTTCTCTAAGAGAGTTAGTAAGCTGACCGTTGAGAATGAGAAATTAGAAATCTAGGTTAAGAACCTTCTGAGCAAACGTGAATATTTCAAGTCTCAGCTTCTTGCTTTCTCTAGTAGATCTCAAAAATTGGACAGTCTTTTGGGGTTGAATAAGCCTGTGGGGAATAGGAGAGGAATAGGATATAGCAGACTGATCGTAATATGACTAGTACTTCCAAAACCATTTTTATCCCTACCACCAACCGGACTATATATGTTCTTAATCATGAACTCATGAATAAGGGTATCTTAGGACAAAGGCCTACTAAACAGCGTAGGATATACCAACCTAAGAATAGATATTAGCGACCACATAACTTGGACCTAGGTTTATCCCTACTTGTTTCAATTGTGGTAAGTTAGGACGTATAAGGCCTAGATGTCATAAATTCCTAAATAGAAATTAGAATTTCACTAGAGTTAGAAATCAAGATTTTGATGGCTGAATTGACTTCCTAACTAATCAAATGTGTCATTTGACCAAATTAATGACATAATTGACTCGAAATAAGTCTTCCACTAGACAAGTTTGGATTTAAAAAAAGTGATATGAAAAATTTAGAAATTGATCACGGTGCTCTTAAGTGTAAGAGCGTTTGTATACCTAACTGATTAGGTGTTTTTTATGCATGCTTATACTTATTAATTGTAATTCATTCATTATTGCATACATTTCATTTTTTTGTTTTGTTTTGTTTTTTTTTTTTTAGGTAGTTTGATGTTTTTAAAAAAAAAAAATTGAAATTTTTTTAAAAAAAAGAGGGGGGGGGGGGGGGTGTAGGAAACGGGGCAGGCCCGCG
>CAIGRT010165217.1:0-11625 GCA_903798405.1 Fraxinus platypoda | reverse complement strand
AGGATCCTTTTCGTCCACTTGAAGATGGAGAACAGATTCTTGGTCCTGAAGTACCATATCTTAGTGCAATTAGAGCATTATCTTATCTTGCAAACTGTACTCGACCCGACATAGCTTTTTCCGTAAATCTTCTTGCAAGATAAGACATTTGAATGTTGTTAAACATATTTTTCGTTACCTAAAGGGTACTATTGATTTGAGATTATTTTATTCTCAAAAGTCGAGATATGCAGATACATGTTTTCTCTCTGACCCCATATAAAGTTAAATCACAAACAATATACGTTTTTATACATTGAGGAACAGTTATATAATGGAGATTTGTGAAGCAATTATTGATAGCAACATCCTCAAATCAATCTGAAATAACTGCAATCCATTAAGTAGGCCGAGAATGTGTATGGACGAGGAACATGACCAATCATATCCAAGCATCCTGCGGATTACTTTCAACAAAAGATAGTTCCAATTCTACTTGTATTGTACAATTCAAAGGAGTTAATATCAAAGATGACAGGACGAAGCATATTTTCCCAAATTTTTTTCATACACATGAGCTTCAAAAGAATGGCAATATCGATATTCAACAAATTCGTTCAAGTGACAATGTGATTGATTTATTTATAAAAGCACTGTCAACATCTACATTCAAGAAATTGGTTCATAAGATTGGAATGCGTTAACTCAAAGATTTTCAGTGATCAACATCAGGGGGAGTAGCAGTACTCTTCGCCAATGAATGATTTTTTTCAACCTCTTGCTCACATTTGGATTTTCCTAGTAAACTTTTAATGAGACAATATTTATTTTTTATACTCCAAAATAACTGTACTCTTTTTTCTTCATTTGATTTTTTTGTCCCATTGAGTTTTTATCAAACAATGTTTATTGTACAAATAATCATCAAATGGGGAGTGTTGTAAAATAATGAGATGATTATTGATGATTATTTAGTATTATCATAATATATAGATAAGTCTTATGTAGTTTAGAGAGTCTATTTTATTCCAATTGTAACATTTATTTTAGACCCTATAAATACTGATCTTAATTCTCAATAAAATACACACTTGAATTTTAACTCTTATATTTTCTTTTCTTCTTGTTCTATTATTTTTATTTCGTAACAATTCATTATCTCCGGACCACCTTGAACTTGAGTTGGTAGAGCACTAAAATTATATTTACAAGTCGAGTCCCTTAACTTCTTTATCTTAAAATTGAGAGAAATTTTAAGTATCACAATAGGCTCTTTATCTTTGATGCTTAATTTACTACTCCCAAAAAATATTTATTGCTTTTTCATATGTTTTGTTTTCACTGTCTTCCCTTCAAATTATTATATTATTTTGATCAATTGAAAATTAAAATACTTTGAATGTATTTAATTATAACGAGTGAGCTCGACTTTCAAAATTTGGATTGTCAAATTCACTCTATATTTTAAAATGTTAATTTAAATAGTCTTTTGGAGCATAATTTTAAGGGTTGATTCTTTAAAATAAAGATGATTTTATGTTTAAAGAGTTTCTTGAAAATACTCTTGCAATATTTCTTTTATTTTGTTAAAACCCAGCTAAATTTCCCATTTACTTTTTAAGTTCCATGGGCCAAAATGGACCTTATTCAAAACTGGGCTATTATTTTCACAGCCCAATGACTGGTAAGCCCACTAGAACTTGTTTGAAATGCTGAATCTAACCTTGAAACCCAATTGGGCTAGCGATTAGAGTATAACCGCATAATGAACATTAGTAAACAAGAATAAATATAACTATTGGATACACCATAAGATAACAAGCTTTCAGCTCACCGAAACAAGTCGGAAACGAAATTTTATGAAGAAAAAGGTAAAGACGAGACCAGAAAAATTAAACACCTCCAAAACCCTAACTAAAAAAAGTAAACAACATGGACGACCTGATTTCTACTCGTGCAAAGGAATCACTTCTTGGCAACTTATTACGATGTTCATCCCCCACATCATTATAAAGATCGGTTTCTTTACAAAAAGCTTTCATTTCAATTCATAATTAGCTGCGAGTAATCTATGTTCGCGACCATTTTCACCTGCATGCATGGCTGAATCAGTTATCGTAACTTCTTGCACAAAGAGTAATAGCAGTGCAACCACGCCAATACGGATTAGCCCTTTGATTTGAATTGCAATTATAATAAGAATTCCCTCTAACGTTGCATGGAATACTGTCTTTCAAGAGAGCTCCATAGCTTATATATTGTGTTTGCGCAAGAAATCTTCTACTAATACCAGACTCCATTATCATTTCTTCATTATTCTGAGATGAAAAAATAATTCCTCCATGACCATGCAGGGTTAATGACAGGAAAATGAGGATGTATAAATGGAGATTCATCGTATATGGAAAGTGGGATGGATATAGAAAGGAAAATTGAGTGTAGAGTAGGGTTTTTTTTTTTCTTTTTATTTGATTAATTGTTATTGTAATTTAAAGAGATTTGTGTGTAACGGGTGGGAGAGAAAGCCCGGTTCTTGCTCCCTGATTTACTGCAGTCAATTGTGCAAGAAAAAGAAAAAGTAATTATGTGAATTATAATTACTATAATGACACTAAATTAAACGGACAATTAATAATATTTACCAAGATTTTAGAAGAGTTATTAGTTTTTTGTCAAAACTCTGTTGGGTATTTTAGTCATTTCCCTTCAATTTTATTACAGTATTACGGAGTTGACTGGACTCGTTAAAAATTGCGTCTTTTGTGGATCAATTTTTCAGTTTTAAGACTTTTATTAGTTGAGTTACTGAACTTTTAAATATGGAGTTACCTTTTTACCGAACAAATTTAGAGAAATAAGTAATTTATTATTATTTTTTTAAAAGTTACTTTTAAATAAAGCAGACATGCTCAAAACGAGGTCAGCATTAATGAGACACGGTTTTGGAGATACATCCTCTCGGATTCTTGATTCAACTTGTCACCATAAAAATTAAAATGAACTTTTAGTCCCTACAATTCGAAGATAATGGTGTATTATTACAGAGATTCAGGGCACTCTTTACCATTTTCAAGTCCTTTTTTGTTTTCGATTTTTCAAAATAGTGAAAACGCGTTCTCTTTTCCATTTTCGAAAACGCGTTTTTTAAAACAAATTAAAAATTTATAAAGAAAACCCAAAACGGCAAATTTGTCGTTTTGAGTGTTTTCAGTTATAATCAAGTCAAAATTTTCAAAACACATTTTGGGTGTTTTCAAAACAAATTTTCAAAATACCAAAAAGAACACATTTTCAACAATCTCAAAATAGACATTCAAAACACAAAACTCAAAATGAATTCAAAACTCAAACACAAATAGAACAGCCCCAACTTTTAATAACAAAATTGTTTTTGGTGAAAAGTCAATTTTCATTTATTTAGCTGAAAACGATTATTGAGAATATTTTTCATCCTCGTATGAATGGTAGGGCATGGCTGCAGGGGTATACCTTGGCTGGGATGAGGTGGGGCTTGGAAAGGTGGGGAGAGGGGTGCCAGTGCCACTGGGGCAGGGGGTGCCTGGGGATTGCGGTGGGGGGCTTTTTCTTTTTTTCTTTTTTCACTTTCTTTTCCTTTTCTTCCACATTTCCCTTTAAATTATACTTAATTTAAGTAAATTAAAATATCTATCATGTATACCTTGAAAAGTATATTGCTAATTGTACATAGAAGAAGGATTTCGCCATTTGTACATAAAAAAATGTACATAATATGATGAAGGAAAATATTGAATGAAAAAGTTGATTGTGTTTTAAATTATCAAATGATAGAACGTCACGTGATATTATGAAATTCATTATGTAAATCTTGATATTCATGTAGCAAGATATAGAAGAAATCCATCTACAAAAGACCATCGACAGCTAAAATAATTGAGACTGATGTGTCGAGAAAAGGCTGAGCTAATGTACAACGAGTTTCTTGAATTAAGGACTACTGCAACTTATCCATTTCCTATATTTTTCCAAATCATCGATTGGTAGGTGAGTATATTTAATTCCACCATTATGGTTCCGGACAATTGAACGACAAATGTCAGAGGAGTCTTTATTTTTACTTTATGGGACTTTGATAGCTACGAGCACTCAACTACTCATGATTCAAATCGTTTCCGTTTATACCTAGTTTGTGTTCACGAATACGACGAGTCGAGTATGAACTATGAATTGGCTCGTTTCACAAAATCTAGGCTCAGCTCTTTCCTTGATGGGACAAGTTGAGCTGGCTCGTGAGCCACTAACGGCTCACTTTTTTCCTTATTTATTTTGTTTTAAAAAATTGAAAATTGCATATTCACACCCAAAGTATAATAAAGACGTGAATTTGTAAGAAGTTGGTGAACGTAAAAGTTCTATCTTGTCAAAAGAATTAATAATTTGTAATAAACACCCCCTCCTTCTATTCGGGTCTGAGACCAGCTACGATACAAAGGTGGAGTTAAAATTGTTCACTTATTCATCACTTATTTTTATTTCTTTTATGATTTAAATAGTTTATAAATACTTCACAAACTTATTCTTTTACTTCCTGCCTGATTTGAGAGTCACAGGTCATGTTAATTCACCCTCTGACACCTGTCGTTTAAGGAACAAATGTAATTCGAAATTCAAAGGAGATTTTGACTTTTAGCAAAGGTGGTGAAGGAATCTATTTAATTTTTAATATGTAGCAGCTGTCCGGCAGACCTACCTATTCTCATTTTGATAATATAGTTGGTACAAACTTAAATTCGAGAATAATGCTCATTGGATAGGTTCAAGGACAATGATGAACGAACATAGTGATGTGACGGATAATAATTGGGTGTTGCGTTTTTTTTTTTCAAACTGCCAATCATGTGTCGACACGTGTCATCTCTGTTTTTGAACCTGTCTTTGAGCATGTTTGTGTTGCATGATTGTAAATTCGAATGATCAAACATGTAGCTGGTACAAACTTAAATTTGAAGCATTTATATATTAGATCTGTGGGAAGTTACAGCAAGAACGTTATGGAGTTTGAGCAGGAAGAAGCATTAGAGCCAATGAGTCCTACAGCCCAATATTTGAAGAGCTCAACATTATCGCTCACTATTATAGTCGTCTTGGAAATGGAAGTTCCAATTGATGACTCTATGGCCATTCCACTCCTGAAAGATGTTTTCTTACCCATAAATCATCGCTTCTCCTCGATCATGGTGAGTGTTACGATCTTCATGCTTTTCATTTTAACGGGTGAAATATGAGTAGGGTTGCATGTTACAAGTGTTGGAGAATAAACGTAAACGGTTCATTTTAGACTTATAGTGTGGGGGACAAATGTGCATAAATGCATGCTTTCTTTTACCAAAAAACTAGTCATTGATAGTATAGAAAGAAGTTTTGTATCTAGCTGTATGCAAAAATAGAGATAATAATAGAAAAAAGAAGTGCTTTTTTGTCCAAGCAGGTTTCCAAGAAGACTGGAGGAAATAAATGGAAGAGGGTGGAGGTAAATCTAAAAGATCACGTCATTGTGCCTGTTTTTCCATGTGACAAGTCAAACGACTATTATGATGAACGTTTCAATGAATATCTATCAAAAGTTGCAGTGGATCAACTTCCTCCTAATAGACCATTGTGGGAAATTCACATATTCAAGTACCCAACAAAAAATGCAGCTGGAAATGTGATATTCAAGCTTCACCATTCACTTGGAGATGGCTATTCTTTAATGGGAGCCCTTCTCTCCTGTCTCCAAAGACTTGATGATCCTTCTATCCCATTGACATTTCCTTCGCGCCAGTCTAACTCTAACTCGGGGCCAAATCTTAACAACCATGGTTATTTCGGCAGCGTGCTTGAGTTCTTTTCAGGATTTATTAACACTGCATACAATTTCGGGTCTAATCTCTTGAAGAGCAGTTTCATCGAAGATGATAAATCACCTATTAGATCAGGGCTTGACGGATTGGAACGTGGACCATTTGTTATAACTACAACCACATTTTCCATTGAACAAATCAAGCAAATCAAGAACAAGCTTCAAGTGGTAAGTTCTATTGCTTCTTTGTTTTTCTTGAATCCTAGGTTTTTTTTTTTTATGTTCATGTGAATTCATTTCTATAGAATGCCAATATGAGGAAAGATTAAATGTTTGATGCAACTGACATAATCAGAAATACATATGGAGTATAGAGTGTCTTGATAGAAATCCAAGTCCTACCGAATTTCTTCTTTTTCTAGGCTTCTAATTGAAGTGTTCACCTAGACAATAATACTAGGATGTCACGTGTGCTTGTCTAGTCACTATGACAATTATAGCTTGATGAATCACCTAACACATGCTCGGTATGAAATATTATAAAACAATACAATAAACAAGATTTTTTTAGTTTTTTCCCTTTCTTTTATACGGTTAAGCCATGTTAATATCATCACGTGCCAAGGCTAAATTTTTGAAAGATAAGGCATGTTCACCTTCAATTTCGATCTAATAGGAACAACTAAAACGCCTAACAAACATGAGTCGATATAAACGTTGACATCCTTTTAAAGATTGCATCTCTTTTACAGACGATTAATGACGTTATTACTGGGATAATAATGTATGGAATCCGATTGTACATGCAAAGAGCAAATCAAGATTCCAGTAAAGAGAACTGTACAGCACTTGTATTACTCAATACTAGGGCCATTGGAGGTTACAAGTCGGTAAGTGAGATGATTAAAACTAATGCAGAAATGCCATGGGGTAATCGATTTGCATTCTTGCACGTTCCTATTCCGAAATTGACTGCCTCTGAGTTAAACAATCCACTCAAGTTAGTCAACGAAGCCCGCAAAATTATCAAGAGGCAAAGAAATTCTGCTTCAGTTTATCTCATTGGTCAGTTTCTTGAAGCTATCAGAAAAATTAGAGGTCCTGAGGTATGTATATTAATTACCTATGTTTCCTAGTTTGAATTCTCATTTTTTTTATTAGTGTTTATTAGTCACTCCCAATTTTAAAAGTATACAACTACTAAAGTTCTATTCACTATAAGAAACAGATCATAGCAATGGAACAATCCATCTAATGTTCAAATATTCACTATTTTTTATTTTTTTTTGACTTATTTCATGTATAAACAGTTTTGGGGAAAAATATGCTTACGTGAATGCGTATTTATTCCTTGATAGATTTTCTTGAGGATTTCTCTAATTAAGGACCACAAGCGCCAAAATGAAAGGTTGGGGCAACGTGCCAAGAGATAAATGTTGGAGATAAAAGTGCGAAATAACGTAAAAGATTAGTGACATGAATTGCAATATTGCCAAAATTAATACTAAATATTTTACTCTGTTGATAACACCCTATTGAAAATCTTGCTCAAATTTAATAGGAAATATGTCCTAAATAATTTGGTTATTGATGCAACAGGCAGCATCAGGGTACATCTATGGCACATTAAAGAACTCGAGCCTGGCAATATCAAATATGACGGGACCTGTGGAAAAAATGGCCTTAGCTAATCATCCAATTAAAGGATTGTACTTTGCTGTGGTTGGGGTGCCTCAGGTATTTTTATAAAGAGCATTTCTGTAATTTTGGCTTATAGTTTTAAACTTACTTCTGAAATACATATTTGGCCCTTTCCACATTATTTTAACCTAACTGAAAAAAATCGGGTATTAGTTTTGCAATTAATTAAAAGAATTTTGTGATTTGTATAGGGAATCTGTACAAACAGCCTTACAGGTGCACGCGTGGCATGCATCTGTGGGTGGATTTGAAAAAACCGACACATCTGTCACGCTGCATGTATAGAACCCTTGTACAAGTAGCATTTCTCTTAATTAAACAATTAATACAACACGCTACATTGATACAGCTAAGTTTTTTTTTTAACTGTCCAATAATGTTGATCAACATGTCTCCCTACTTTTGATCCCTATCACTGAACCTGTCTGTGTAGCATGATTGTTGATACAACATATACGATGTAATGTTGTTACATTTTTTGCGACTTTCAAAATTGTGAGGAGATGTGAACTGTATAACTATTCACATTTTAACTCTTAGTTGTAAAGATCCTGATTCTCAAGTGAGATTAATTTATTATAGTTTATTCTGAGATGAAGCTTTATTTTCATTTTATTTCGGTCTAATTTATTATTGAATCTTTAACGCGTTGAGGATGGTGAATTATGCAGAGTCTTCAAGTAACAATTTTGAGTTATGTGGACAATCTGAGAATTGTCATGTCCATGGAGAAAGGTTTCATTGATCCAAACAAGTTCAAGTCATGTATGGAATATGCCTTCGAGACAATTTACAAAGCAGCACTAGAGTGAAACCTCAGACAATATTGTACTAGAGTTAATACTACCTATATTGTGCTAATTGAAGTTTATTTTGCTTTGTTTTAAACGCATTTCAAAACACTAGCCAGATATTACATTTGAACTGTCATGTAATACCTAATGTAAGGTTTTATCTTGCGAATCTTTTCTAGTATTTATTTGATAAGAAATGTAGGTCGGTTTTATCCACGGGCGGACCCAGGAGGGTCCTGGGGGAACGTGTCCCCCCAACTTTTGAGATTTTTTTTTTTTTTTTAACTCATGTTTGGTATCGATTGAAATCTAAATTTTAATCTAAATCAAAGTTAACAATTAATTTTAATAACATATTTCATAGAATCCATTACTGTAACTTTTATCAAAATTTACTAAAAATTCTATTTTAATCTCCACCAAACAGGGGCAAAATCACAATAAATTTGAATTTAGATAACATGCTAATTTTAAAAATTCTTTGACGATCGTACGCTAATCGAATCTACAAATTGCTTATGTCATCTCAAGTTTATTTCGAGAACGACATTATGGACATATTGAATAGTCCAAACAGATACCGAAAATAGTTAAAAATACGTTAAACGTGAGTCTTAAAAAAAGACGTCTAACTCGTTTTTTTAAAAAAAAAAAAATCANACATACTAACTTTAAAAATTCTCTGACGATCGTACGCTAATCGAATCTACAAATTAATTATGTCATCTCAAATCTTATTTCGAGAACTACATTATAGGCATATCGAAAAATCCAAACAGATATCGAAAATAGTTAAAACTGCTTTAAACGTGAGTCTTAAAGAAAGACGTCTAACTCGAATTTTCTTTAAAAAAAGTCATATCCCATGTAAATTTGCAGAAGCAAAATTACACGGGGTATGATTTTTTTGAACGTAAATTTTCGATTGTAAAATTTCTCACAACTTCTTTGCAAGTTCGATTGTGCCCCCCTAACTTTAAAGCTCTGCGTCCGCCCCTGGTTTTATCCAATAAATTACTCCTACATTCTTTTCTATTTTTCAAGTAGCAAAATTATCTTGAAATAAATAAGAAATTAATTTTTATATTATCTCACGCCCTATATTAATAGATTCATAACTTTTGGAACAAAAAGTTATGCTGATACTCGTTTTATTTGCTGGGCACGGTACCCGGGTTTGAGAATGAATTATGTGGAGAATTTCTCGTCTAAGCTATCTGTAGATGGCGCCTGGAAAGGAGTTGAAGTGATGGAGATACGATTATTGTAGCCAAACATTTTTCATTTTGGGGTCAAAAAGTAAATTGTAATTTTTTTTTAAACAACATAACAGTAATCATGGATTGAAACTTGAGAGAAGAGAAGAGAAGAGGTAATCTGATGGCTAAATTTTTTACCAGCACTCATGAGCTGTGCAGTGACGGATGTTAGATTTTTGTGGAATTAACAAACTCAACTATTTAGGGGAGGAATGAGGAAATTAATTGATGATTTCAAGTTGGGACTTTTTAGGGATAGGTGGTGCACAACCCTCAAAAGTAGGGTTTGACAAAAATCAATTCGAATCAGTCAAAACAATCAACTCAACCAAAATCAATCGATTTGGACTGGTTCTTTAGTTCAATTGGGTTGTGTTGAGTTCGGGTTAGGAAATCAAATTTTGGTCGGGGTCGGGTCGTGTCGGGTCGGGTCGTGTTCCAAGTTATTTATTAAAACTCAATCAAATCCAACACAATCCAATAAATTAAAAAATATTAAAAAGATAATTAGTAATTAAAATAAAAAAACATAATTATCAAAATTATCTTCTGTATCATGTCTCTTCTGACTCTCATTGTTGCTTGTGCCTCAACTTCTTGACTTAATCTTTTGACGTGATTTTTGACTAAACACTTGGATTGAACGAGGGGATTTTGTATTGAGTTTGGATGATTTAACATTTTTAGTTTTTAGGTTGAATTCATTTTATTCAATAGGTATAATATGCAGGTATTCAACATGTATTTAAATTGATTTAATATGTATTTAATTTGATCATTGTATAATATATTTAACATGTTTTACAATATTTTTAATTTATATTGTTCTATTGGAATAGAACTTAACCACACGGATCATTGATCCAACTTCAATCGACTTAAGGCTTTTCAAATAACTCTTTTTAATGTAATCGAAATTCGTCCAAATTGAAATGGTATCAAACTTTAAAAAAAGTGAAAATTACACACAACCCTACTTTTTAAGACTCAAATTCTAAAATCAGATATGATGTTTATTTTTTCAAAAATCAAATATTTTATATATAGATATAGGTTTTTTATATTTAATTAAATATATATAATTTTCAAACAAAACCTAATTAATTTATATACACCCTACCCCTCCCACCCCACATATTTTAAATCCCTAATTCTTCATTTCTCGTCCCAGTGACCCAGTCAATTCCTTCCATCTCTCTCTTCGTTGTCGGCGGCGTGGAAGGGGCGATGGGGTCGGGGTGGCGGTTGGTGTTGGTGGTGGCATCGTCGTCGAAGAACCCCAAGGCCTTCGTTGCAAGGCCTTCTGATGCTGCTGCGTCGCGCTCGTTGCGGTGGTTCTATTTTTTTTTTCTTTGATGAGGTGTGCGGTGGTTTGGATAGCGTCGCGACTGTGCGGTGGAGGTTTACGATTTGTGCGGTGGGGGGGTCGGGTGCGGTGTTTCCGATCTAGAGTGTTTTTTTGATTGCCGTGGTGATTTCAAGGTTTGAGCTGTGTAAAAATCTGGTGTATAAAGCAGCCGGCAATTGAGTGTATATTAATGTATTTCAGCCCACTTTTCTGCCGCCCACCATATGCAGGTAAATTCCTTAATTATGCCGGCTAATCCTTCTCAATTCAACCCCTAATCTCTCCAATATGTGTATAAACAATAAAATATATCCACTCACAATTTTCCTCAATTCTTTTCTGCCGACGACTCGTGGTTAAAAAGAGTTAAGATAAGTGCCGGCTCCCCTCCAATTTTACTAGATTTTCAGCCAGCTTTCTCTTCGTTTCTGTCTCGTGTGTGCATATATATTCTCCCTTAGCTGCCACAAAATTCTCTTCCAATTAGAATTGCAAGTAGTGGGGTTGAAAATGGTGGTGGTGGTGTTTGTGGTTGTTTTGCCAATGGTGGCGGCGGTGGTGGTGGTGATGGTTTTGGTGGTGGCGGGGGGCGATTTTGTGATGGTGATGTGGCGACTGTGGTTGCCCTTATCTCTGGTGGCGTGGTGGGGTGCATCGGCGTTGGGTTTGGGCTTTTGGGTTGGTTTTTTCCTCCGATATGCTTCGTTGGATGTTTGGCGGTGC